>APFE030265064.1:4337-17812 GCA_000404065.3 Pinus taeda | reverse complement strand
TCTTAGGGTTTCTTCCTCTAAGCCCCGCCCCTTTGGACATCCAGGGTGCTTTCTTCATGTGTGTATTGTTTAATCTTTTCGAGTATATAAATATATATCGCTCGCTGCTTTATGTTCTCTCCTATATATTGGGTTCCTTCTGTATTTATTTATGATTATTATTATTATAAGATATATATGAGTTTAGGTATTAAACTAATCAGATGAGGGTCCTTCCCCTGTTTTGATAGTTAATTATTGCATTCATTATGTTATTATTATTGGTGTATCTAAACTATGATATATTCTTGGGGCTAGTTGTACTACATTTATTGATATTCTTATTTTTTGTTGTTATTTGTGATTGCTTCTATTTAGTTACTTATTTTCAGCTATTTAAACTAATGGATATAAGTATGGCTTTTCTAGATATTTTTATCGCTATTTAATATTATTAAAATAATATATATATATATATTATCTCAAGAAATAAATTAAATTATTTTCCTCTTTTACTTTTCAAACTAACCCTTAAGAATGGTATTAATAATTAGTAGATTTAATAATTTTATAAACAAATTAACATAGCTTAAAAAATAGTTCATATATATATTTAATCAAGAAATTAATAAATGAATAAAGAATATATATTTATTTATGTAAAAGAAATCATTCAAACAGTAAATTAATAATAACCTTTAAAATAACCATTAGTATTATTTTATTAATAACTAAATAAATAAATTTCTTTGGATTCTATTCGCTCAGTTATTAATTGTACCTAACTTCTCTTATTTCTAGAAATAGAATTATTAAATAAAAATAATAATAAGATTAAATATAATTTTGGCCTGGGTCCTAGAGTCAAAAATAGTCGTTAGGTAGCCGTTGGAGTCTTTGCTCAGTCTATTTAACTTGCTAGGCAAGATCTGTTTCTTCAACTTGTCCTGACGATGAACCACACTAGTTGGTTCGAAACGCGTCCACAAAGGTCTCTTTCATGTGATTTACGCCGAAGCTCTTCTTATAACTAGAAAAACTTCCTTGAGAAAATTGTGAGGTCTGACCCAAGATAGTTGCTGAGCTTAGAAATTTCACAATCCTAGGAGACAATCACCTGTTCCTCCTAGAAATTATGCAATCACTCTAGGATATTCATCTCTCCGCAGACCATAAATTGCGCAGATTTTCAGCCTAGGCTCGCACACTGATGCATGTGCCTTCAGGTTGACCAGTTCCCTCTGGGATCGAGAAAACCTAATTTGCATGCATGGATTGCTTCTCCCAAGGCAACATGCAAAGGAATCCCTTGATTCAAGGATCTATTTTTAGCAGTTGGAGGTTGCATGCAAGGATCATTTCAGAAACATCCCACCAAGTGTCGCTTTTCCTAGATTTGTGGCATGCGCGTCACAACCTTGATTTTGTCAAAACTCATCAACTGGACACTACAGAGCTCATTCCTCACATCAACCTTGTAGCTCTGACATCCCACATTTCATCTAGGAGTCATTGACAAATTAAACTCAGTTGTTTTGGGGTAAGCCTGATTTTCATGTCTCGTGCTACGTTTCCATTGCTCTTTGTGTTTCAATTTATGTGAGTGTTGTCTACCTGATTTAAGTGAGCGCTTGTTGTTGTTTTGATGTATGTTAGCTTGTAGAAGAACTATTTCAATTTGTGTTCACATCTCACTATTGTCGCATGCATCACATTGCGTTTTCATGAGCGGTGATCGTTGCAGTGACTCGCTCCACACACATGCATGATTTCATGTTTCCTAAATCCTAGACTTGTTGTTTGCATGTATGATGATTCGCTCTTGTTTCCACTCATCTCATCATGCATTCAGTCTTCTCATGTTTTCAGTTACATGTTGGCCGATCTGCGCTGCCTTGGCCCAGAACTTGCCTTTCCCGGCTAGCACTACTCATTTATGAAAGCGAAGGCACTACCTTCCCTCAAGAAACTAAGCAACTCTGGCCCAATACTGACCTCTAAGCTTGCATTGCAAAATTCTTGGAGGGAGTGTCCTGCTAGCCCCAAAAACTGTACAATGTAGTTTGTTGGTTGCATGTCACTGTTGACTGAAATTGTGCATTACGTAGTTTTAGTGCTCAGTAGGCTAGGCTGGACTATGCATTGCACAGTTCTAGTAGTCAATCAGCCTCCTAAAAACTCATACTATGCCTTGCACATTTTTCGTAGTCTGTCTCCTGACCTTCCGGCGGAAATTGCACAACCTTTAAAGATCAATCACACAAGTATGTTGTAAGTCCTTCCTCAAGTTCATTTTGCTTTTCAATTGATAGATTTCTTTCCATGAGTGTTGCTATATCTCTAGGTATCACAGGTGTCATTAGCCTCCTAGCAACATAGGTACAATGACTTCTAGGAGAGCAGAGTCAAAGACACCGTAAATAATGAAACTGGGGATGTAGTCGATCAAGTGTCTATGAACTTGCCTATCCACAAAGACATCAATTTGTTCATGGACAATGATATCAAGTCGAAATGGAAACCGCATCTCAGTGAGTAGCACCATCAGTAGTAGTAGAAGGCAGCACACTTGCACCCGACGAATGCAAGAGGAAGGTTGTTGATAGCATAGAGGCAGAGCGAAGCTGCAAGTTCAAAGCAGATCCACTAATGATGAAAGCAGTTTTGGAGATTGAGGCTACGAGGTGACGAAACGACACGAAGATCGAGTGCAGGTAGAGAAAGGAATAGAGAAGGAGTTGCATGTGCTAAAGTAGCAACTCAAAAAAGAACATGAGTTGCATAGACGAGGGAATGAGTTGCAATAGGAACAGGTAGATCAAGGGGCGCAACATGCACAAATAGATGAAACTCCACACACACAAGTTATAGATCCATCCGAAAGGCTAGCATGAAGAAAAAATGGTTAGTGTTGTTGATCGCATGCAAGGGAATTCATCAAAATGAAAGTCTTGTGCGCATGCATGCGATCACACCCAATTGGCACACTCACCGAGGCAAAGACAAGAAGCAAGTCCGACTGGAGCTGAACATGTAGTTAGACAAGTTGATGCGCATGGTCACCAATGCACACTTGGAGATCAACACAGACACTATGCATCAGTATTTTTCTAGTCTAGCCACACTCAAGATGATGACGTACATGCTATCAAATGATTTGGATAGAGGGGCCATATCAGTGTACCTGGATGCAACGGAGGTAAGAGTTCTCTTTTAGCAGGATGTCACCATTGAGCGCATAGACACCATCACGGATGACCAAGCTTGGCATCAATTCGCCACCATCAACCATCACAAGGATGTCAAAGAGTTGGTGTCACCACAACGATCTCAGTGTTAGTGATGTATGGCATGGCTTTCTCACGCCATTTTGTCTCACATGAGTACATGTGCAGATTGTATGTAATTTATTTTCAAGTGGAATTTCAAGTGTCGATAGTTGAATGTAACAATCATAGAGTAGTTGCACAATCATGAGGATAGACAAACAGTCACAAAGGAGAATATCAAGGGTCTCCCCACCGTTTGCTATAAATAAAACCTCATAACTCATTGTAAAGGCTTTTGTCAGCCAAGCTTCCGATAGGAGTATCTTAGAGAGAGCTTGGATAGTATTGTAACAAGCCTTGGCTTCTCCACTTTATAGAGATAGTATATATCTTTGGAGGAGTAGGCTGTTGTGACTGTAACGTTTCATTATCAGGACTAGTGGTTGGACATGGATGTATTATATGACTGAAAATTACACTTCTTAATATAACAGAGCCAACACATTTCATGCATATGTCGTATTGTATTCCAATGATCTTGTTCACTCTAAATGATATATGTATCTATTTTCTTACGCATGCATGTATGGACTGTTCTGTATAAGTATGTATGAATCTTACTGAAATGTGCTAATTGATTTAACCATCACTATGGATTGCTCGCTAAATTGCTTTCTAATTTGTGATGCATCTTCGTTCGTGTGTTCCCTTCCAAGCCGTGTGCTATCGCATGTTTCCAAGGGGTACAATCACCCCACCTTCCATGCGTTAGAACCATTCATGCACCTTCCTTCACTTTCCACAGCTATCACACCCTTGCTACCAACAGGGGCATCTTACTTTCCTCTACGTGAAACTGTAGTTAAGGCGATACCATACGACCCACTGTTGGGGATCCTACACCAAATGGTATAAGGTCTAATTGGGACTTCTTACCGGAAAGATCCCCTGACATGTTGGCGGGTCCAACACCATCAACATTTCTAGTGGTAGAAGGAGGGCCAGATGACCAACTGTGTCCCCTCATCCAGTTTTGAACCTTTTCACATCTATCATGGATATTGTCACACTCACCCCTCCATGATGTTTTCTGTATGCCGAGCCTCTCAACATCACAAGGAAGTTTACTGATCTCTTCATTGAGTTCATGTATGATAGTGAAGGCGAAATATCCTGGCCTAAGTTCTTAGAATACTTCTATGCATTCCTTGCAGATGAGTTCTTTGTAGAAGAGGCCAGTGTGCTGCTTGCATACACACTTTACAAATCTCCACAAAGGTGGTGTTGGAGTTTTCCACCCAGCAGTGTGCACAGTTGAGCAATTTTGTGATCTCATTGAATCAACTTTCCATCATTTTGATCCATAACCTCTTGAAAAAAAACTATTAGAGCAACAGAAGGCTCTGCAAGAATCGCCTGATGATTTTTGGTAGCGCTTCAGTGTTTTGCAGTTTCAAGCTCTAAAAAGTCAATGAAATTTCAATATCTCATTGAGAGATATGAATATTATCTTATCCAATCTGTCAATCCCAAGAAGAAGTTCAAGCTTAAGCCTCACTCAGCATACTTCGGTGATGGAGCTATGCAATCACAGATGGAGATGGTTGTTGTCACAAGTGACTGTCCACTATCCCCTCATCAAACAGCCCCACCATCGCAGAGAAACATGGGAGAGCATGAAAAAAAAAAAATTTCAACCATCACATCCTACTGACATCGCTTCTTCTGATTTTTGTGCAAGATTGGTTAGGAATCCCATGGGTTATCACATGTATTTCATACCTCAACCTCCATATTCCTATTCTAATCATCCCCCAAATTGCATTATCTTGTATTCTTCCGTTCTAGAATCTACACTTGTTTTGAATGAGGATTGATCTACTGATGGAGTTAGTGATGCAAAACCAACATGCATTGTGATTCATGAAAAGTACAATTGGGAGCTTGAACATCCACTGACACCAAAGGACCATCCTTGTCTGTCCATACTTCCTCTGTTTTTTCCTGACCTCCTTGGTGATCCAGGCATCTCGTATTTTTCATGTGTATCTCCGTCCATGGAAGCACCCACTGTTCATCATTCGCAGGACACAACGGATGTTAGTCCATAATCTGACAATGGAGAGGACCAATCATTCTTTGGACATCCAATTGATTTTTCATATATATTTTCTGGAAGCACAGAAAATATATATGATGATGCCAACCAACATCCTTCATTTTCTAATCTTGTTTGTCATGATCACTTTACCTCATCATCTGATCATGATGTTGATTCACTCATTGTTAATTCATCTAAGCCACTTTTCTACGATGATCCATCTATCAACGAAGTCAAAACCCCCTACACTATCGAGGCACTTCAGCTCGAGCTGATGATTACGTCAGGCCCTCTCTCTGCTGAGTTTGGTTTCACTTCTGATTAGGAAATTTTTCAAACATCGAAGGCTCCTCATCACTCATCTATATGAACTTGAGAACAATCCAACACTCAGATTTCACTTCCTCCACTCAAACTACACGATCCCATCGCTTATGCACTAGAGGAATCTTACACAGCAAGCACACTTGTGCAACGTAAGTGGTCTACCTTTCTCAGGTGTGCTTGCATGTCACTACTAAGAGTATTCATGTGCTTAACATCTGCATGTAGTGTCACACAACATCATGGTATGTCCACCAATTGCATGTCATGCACTTTCACTCATTTTTGTTCTGTGGATGCTTCTAAGCTCGGAGTGTGTCTGTCTTCTGTTAACACCCAGGTTGTTCCTTATGACTCCCAAGGGAATACGGCCGGGGTAACCACTAACCAAGCTTTGGAGTATAGGTCCTAGCCTACCTATAATCAGAGAGGGCTCTCTCTTTAAATCTTAGCTCTGTTTTGTGAAGATTTTAGGCTAGCTATAAGTTTCAGTTTTTTGTTTGAGACTTTGGTTGTGAACTGTTGTTGTGAGAAGGGCATGAAATGTGTGAAAGATGCTAGCCCATTGGGTATATGGAATCAGAAATATGAGACAGTCCTGGTGCCTGTGATGGAGAAAGTTTTACTGCAAGGCTAGATGGCTATTCTTAATATAAATTCTGATTAGTGAGTGAAACAGTGGGAAATGGAATTACGGACAGTGTGATAACAATTTGAACAAAAATTTCTACTTATTAGCATACATGAATTACTAAATAGTAACTGTGAAATATTGAGGGTTTATTAGAGCAGTTAAGAATTCCAATTAAACAATTGAAGTCATAGAAAACATTTATAGTAAAGACAGATTGAGATCATGGTGTCTCCATGGACAAATCCTGAGCTATTATTTTTCTTTCTTCCTAGATTTAGAACAACATATGAGAGATGTGAGTTTAAACAGACAATAAAACGTTAACAGAGATAGAGAACACTTATTATATTAAGCCATAGCACTAGAATCCTGTAGCATTCATGGTTCCAAGACAGCATGCATCAGTAAGACCCAACTCCTGTAATCTCCAAGCTTTGTTTATATCATTCTTCCAGAAATTACAACTGAGTTCTCTTTTCTAACAAGAAACAACAAAAACCCCCCCCTTTGCAAGCTTATGCGAGGGGGAATATATACAACAGGTTTACAAAATATCTGAACCGCTGAGTCACTTGATAAATTAAACACGCTCAACAACTTTACAAAATAACAGATAAGGAAGTTATTGCTGCCCTAAATATAACATAAATAGTCATTAATTCTGTCAGAAATCTTCTTGACCTTTGGAGGCCACTGAGTCGGTTGAGCGTTCAGCATTAATGCTGAATGATGTGTCTTTATGCTTTGTCATGTTGTAGCCTTCTCAGCCCTGTTACCTGTAGCTGCCAGTGTTGCTTTTAGTGGCCGAATCTTCCTTCTGAGTTGGCTTATACCACTTTTCTTCAGTCATAGTGTATGCATCATATTTTCTAAACATGATGACTTATGCTTTTTGATGACAAAACTTTGATGAAAGCCTCTTGTTTATAGCAAAAACTGTATCATTCTGGTCCACCACTCCTGTGTGGGCAATTGATGTCTAAAAATTGCATCTAAGGTTTCATTTGCCTCTGCGTATATGTAGAAGTTTGGAGGCACTTCAAACAAATGTCTGATCTCATTCATAATAAAAAATAAGTTCTCTACTCTGTCATAGAGACTTTGCCCAGATGCTGGCCCTGTTACCTCTGAAGTACATGATCCTTGAGTGATCTGATTGGTGGCAAATGTGTTCACCCTTTCTGCATTATTCTCATGTGATAGTAGTCTCCCTCCGCCGTTCAGCAAGGCAGGAAGACCTTTGCCCTGTAATGCTGCAAACTTATCCATGAATCTGTTGACTTCTGTTTGCATGTCCTGGCTTCTTCTATCCAATGTTTGTACCGGGCTTTTCAATGTGAGGACCCTCTTTATCAGCTGGATGGTTTCAGTTATGTTGGAGATTCCTATTGCTGCCAGCTGAGGACCTGTGCGGTTATTTAGAACGTTGATCATTCTGTTGGCTATCTTAGGCATACTGCGTGGGGATGCCCTTGCTCTATGGACTTCCTTCTGTGCTTTGCCTATGAGCTCCATTTGCTCATGGATAGTCTCAATGTACTGCCACTGATCTGTTATTGATTGGCCAATGTGGGTCCACAAAACTGTCTTAACCTCAGCCACCACTTTGTCAAGGGTGAACTCTTTCTCCAACTCCTTTATCTTCTCTTTGAGAGCTTTTATTTCTCTCCCCTTTTCAGCTACATTCTGCTTGGATTTGTCATATTTTTCGTTGAGCTTAGCTAAATTCTCCTTGGCTTCATTTAGCTCTCTCATCTGGGCTTCTAGGATCTTGATTTCACTCATCAACTTCTGCATATCAAGGCTCGGAGCCTGCTCTGAGGTTGGTGCTGGTGCTGATGTTGATGGAGTTGTCTGCCTTGTGGGAGGAGCAGTAGTCTGTGGGGGCTCCTCAAGGTTTATTAGCTCTGGAGGGGGCTGAGAAGTTTGACCTCCTTCTTTCTGTTGTATGGCTGCCTGCAGTGCAGCCTCTATCTCCTCCAACTTCCCTTCTGTTTGCACTAACTGCTTGTGCAGTGCTATCAGCAATGTTGCTACATCCTGGTCCTGTCTTTGTTGGGCAACCTCTTCTATTTGAGGGTGAATGGTTGCTGGGATTTTAATCTTTTTTCTTGGAGCTGCAAGGTCTGCATCTCTTATTTTCAGCAGTGTTTGTATAGCTTTTGGATCCTTTGGGTCATGCCCAAGCTCTATGATTATATCCTCCAAAGACTTGATCCTGTTGTCTTTGGCCAGGGAAGATGCCTTCTCCAACTCAAGTTGGGCAACTGTATTATTTAGGCTGTTTTCCAACCTATTAGCCAACATTTTTTTGTCTGCCAATGTTGCATAGACCATCTCACCCGTTTGCTAGTGAATCTGTATTTGGTCCATAGGGTGGATGTCTTTTGCAAGAACCTCAAGGTTGTTTCTTATATAGTCTGCAGCTGACTGTGGGCTGCAGCATGGTTGGCATGAAATGACTCATGGTCATTTTCCCTTCTGTTATGTCATAGGCTGACATAAGCCTCTGCTGATTGGTAGGGGCCATCTTAAGCAACTGGTTGTAGATCTGCAACATGAGTGGCTCTTTTCTCCTTTTAATATCAATGAATTGTTGCTTGATGCCTGTCTCAGCTCTCCTTTGCTGACTTGAGGAGCTGACCTCTCCTCCAAGGGTTCTTTCTTGTTCCTGCTGAAAGGAGCTGGCAGATGCCTCCATGCTCGGTGGGCCCATGCCCAATGATTTCCCAGTAGGCATTTCTTCCTCGGAGAGGGGATTCAATCTCTGCTTTTTCTCCCCTTGATTTGTGGATGTGGTGAGGGGAGTCTCCTGCTCTCTATCCCTCTTCCTTCCCTTTTCTTCTTTCTGTGGAGTTTGCAGCACTGAGGCCTCCACATTCTTTTCTTACCTAGGAGGCACATTCTCTTGAGCCTATTTCTCAGTGGATATTGGGGCTTCAGCTGTTTGTTCTTGTTCTATTGGTTGCCCCTCTTTTTGCCCCTTTTCTTGTTGTTCTGCTATAGGAGGTGGCTGTTCCTGCTCCATATGCTTCCCTTTATCCTTGCTTGATTCCTGTTGAGCAGTTCCTGCTGCTTGCTGCTGGGATGTAGAGGACGAGGCAGCTGCTCCAAGTTGCCTTTCATAGGAGGAGGAAACTTGCCCACAAGTTTCCAAGTCAGCCTCTTTCTCAATATTCTTTGCTTCTCTTCGTAGCATTTGCTCTCTACCCATTGGCTCTTCTAGAGTGCCCTCTTTCCAGCTTAAAGAATTGGAATATTTCTCAATATGGGGCAGTCCCACGTGAGCGTAGCCACCCAATTTGTATTTTACCCTCCTGAGGGAAATGAAATGATTAGGGTCATAAGGCACCCATTTGAAACTAGTTTGCAATTTGAGGGTCTCTAGGATCAAATCAACTTCCTTCCATCCTTCCTCCCTTTTGTTGTATAGAAATGGGCCTAGCTGATTCCTTACTTTTAGTTGCACCTTCTTGTTTTTGCTTTGGAAATGGACAAAGTCTGCATTTCCAAACTGCCTAAAATACTCTAAGGCAAAAAGTCTCATAGGGACATACCTTGGCAACCTGTAACGGTTCAACTCACATCCATATACTATGATTACTGTATGGTGTTGGTAAAAGTACCAATCACCAATTCTGTAGGCCTTTGAGAGGTGAAGAATCCTTTGCATCTCATCTGTCAATCTGGGAGGAGGGACACCCAATAACAAGGTCATAGCTAGATGAATAAAAAGGTCTATGAATTCACAGTAGGTGTAAGGTGAATAAGATACATGACGAAAGACAGAAGAACAAAATACTAAAGACCTTGGGTTTCCCTGGGAATTTAGCTTCTTGAGAGGAACAGGGAAGGCATTAGGCTGAAAAAATAAGAACAAGTGATAGATGTACCTAGTGTATTTAAACACCTTTTCCATTTCTAGATTCATCAATTTTTCATGAATCTTATTGGCAATGTATGTAGCAAAATCATAGTGCACAGCAGGAGGCATTCTAGGGGAGAATATGGACAAGATGGCCATAATGGTTTCCTCAACATCCTCATATGTCCCATAACCCAGGATGTAACTGATCAAATCCACAAGCATTTTGCCCAGCTCATTGAGATATTGATATGCTATAGGAAGGGTGGTGCTCATAGCTTCAAATTTTGGCTGAATAAATAACTAATTAATCTTGATCATCTGAGCGCTGGACAACTTGTCCCCTTTCTTTAGCAAGTCATTGATGGAGAGAGAAGTTAGGGGCTTTGTAGTGTGAAAGTGTAGCATCTCATTAATGGCCTCAGGGATGATATGGAACAATATTGAGCCTGAGGGGCTGAGAACAGCTCTCTAACATTGGTCATAGCTTGAACGACATTGATTTATCAAGTATGGGAGGACATTGACTTGAGGGAGATTGTAAATGGGCAAATTGGAGTCCCAAATCCCTAGGATATCAGCTCCACTGAGATATTGGGCTTTTAACTCATTCTGCAAGTGAATATTAAATTTGGAAGTCATGGCAGTTGAGTCTAACATCTGGTAATCTCTATCACCTAGGGCCTTCCACTCTAGCTCTCTGTGTGGGGCATTCAGCGGTTGAATATTCAGGGCTACTGGTGTTTCCATGGTTAAGTAGTACTTATGACTTGTACTAGAACTGGTTTTAGTGGGCAAAACAACACAAAGGGGTATTTTTGCATAAGTAAGGCAAATTGTAAGGGAAAATGGGGTAAACTGTGGTGATAATAGTGTAAAATGCTCAAAAGAGAGTTAATTGAGCAAATGTAGGGACTAGTAGTTTCCCGGTGAATTAGTGTAGCTCATGTTTTCAGTCCACGAATGCACAGAAAGACTGTGAATTTAGGAAAATGTGACTATATGTGGGTTCAACAGGTGAATTTCGACCCTACAACTGAAAAGGAATGCTGGTTACCGCGGATTTGCTGGTAAATACAAGGTTCCTCACTCTTTTAATTCAGTTTTGGAGAATTATTGACATAACCAAGCGCGGAGGGGATGCTTTGGATAAATACCTGGTGAATTGCCGGCAATGGTCACAAATGCAGGTGGGTTGAAGGTGCCAACGGTCTTCGGGTTGATTTCTGCTGGTTGGCGACAGATGGTTGTAATTTGCATGCAGAGGTGAGCAACAGTCTTTTTGGCAAAAGTGAGAAAAAACGCGAAATTTAGCTAAAATATAGACTTTTTGGATTATTGGCGTGTTTTTTGGATGACGTCAGCATGACGTCATCAGGTGGGGTCATGGTCGGGTGACATCAGCATGACGTCATCGAGTGACGTGGCAGCCTGTGAGTGGTCCACGGGGATTGCATAGGTGGCGGACATGTCGGAGCGCTAGCGGGCGAGGGTGCTGACAGGGTGCTGAGTCGAACTGACGTGGGCGTGACGTAGCAACGACGTGGGCAGGCGGTAAAGCACAAGTGGTAAATTGTTTTCTCAGGCCGCTCTGGATATGGTCATAGTATTGTCAGAGGGCGGCCCGAGAAGATATGGGGGTGACGCGTGGCAGAGGCCTGATGTCACCCTCTGACAGTTTCTCGGGCGGTAAGTTTCGGTGATCGAGGCCCGTCCGATATGGATGTGGGCCGTCGGATGGGAAAACCCAGATCCGACGGTTGACGAGTTGATGAGGTACAAGGGCAATATGGAATGCGCGGACAAATAAAATATGATTATTCTCTGAAATGCGTGCCCGACAGAAAATTATAAAAAGTGGTTTTTTATGGTTTTTTGCAAGGTTTATTTACAAATCGGGTTTTGGTTATTAGTCTGAGCAAATCCCGGATTAATCCCAAGATTAAATTTTCGGCGCTCTTTGGGTCACGCTCAATGTTTTAGCCTTTGAAACTTTCAAAACAATACATAGAACAATAATGCTCGGGGAAGGGGATATATAGATATTTTGGGTTTTTTGCTAAATTTACATAGTAATAGGGGGAATAGGGGGTATAAGGAGTTAAATAGTGATAGATTAGTAGTTAATATGAGAGAAGGAAGGTGGATGAGGGGGGTAAGATACTAAGCTGTTTATATGAAATCAACTTAGTTTTTAGGAAGTAGATGAAAATGAAAATAATTTTTACACAAGAAATGTGGCTCTTAAAGAAACTAGAACCAACAAAAGACTTTGACTTCTTTCATGAACATGGGTGGCATAGGGATGTTAGCCATGTATGTGATGGGGGGTAATATGGAAGTTAGACATGCTTCATTAAGTTGCTGTAAGACTACTGAAATAGGAGATTTGCACTAGCACAATGTTTTAACTTTGCTTAGGCCAGTGAAATGCCATAAACCATGCTTTCTGCAACCCCATCTACCTACCCACTCTATTGCCTAGCATTTTTTGTTACTCCAAGGAGGGTGCACTTAGACTTGCAAACCCTTCTGTGCCTGTTCTTTTCCTTTGGATTTTTCTTTTGATTTTCTATCTAAAACTACCCTTATTGCCTCCAAGGCCCCAGATTAAGCAGTTGGGAACCTTCATTCTCTACTTATCTACTTTACCTGCCAAGATTGAGCTGTGTGGAGAGATTTCTTTCTCTAATCTACTACAAAAATTGAAACATGGCATGACCCAGCTTAGGTTGATGGATCACCCATTCAGAAGTAGGGCAGCGTCAACCAAATGTAAGTATATTTCTTCCACAATAATATGAGATCTTTGTATCACCAAAGTAGATCATATTGGCACTTCCCCTGCCAATCATGGAAAATGAAACCTATTGGAATAGGTAGCTAACAGTGGCTCTACTTGGGGATGGTTTTTCTTTTTGAAAGACCAAGAAAAGCAGGTCAGAATTGCCTTGGCCCTTGACTTCTTCTACCAAAACTTGAAAATTTTCTCTTTGTACTTCAAAACTCGAGGCTATCACCTCTGTGGAACTTCTGGAATATAAAGCCCTTTTTCTGCTTATTTACAACAACTTTTTAAACTGAACTATTTGTATGCCGAAAGAAAATATATACAACTGATTATGTACAGGAGGAAAGACCCTGCTATATACATGGAAAGTAGTCAAAATAGTGTTTCAACATCCTGCCATTCACAGGACCTTCATTTAAGTCAGTTTCATCCAGATTTTTTAGGAAGTAAGTGTTGTTTCCTTGCACTGCTTGGATAATAAATGGTCCTCTCCAAAGAGAATCAAATTTTCC
>APFE030265063.1:2890-18873 GCA_000404065.3 Pinus taeda | reverse complement strand
AACATCCATTAGACTACATGGCAAAGTGACTAACCCAATTCACTCTATTGACATAAATATATTCAAAAACATGCACAAAAATACTGATAATGATGGATTAAATCAAAATAATAGGCAAAACGAGCCCATATAGGTACCCATTTCTGGGGCTCATCATCACCCCCTGTTGAATGGGTTGCTCATCCTCTGAGCAACTAATCTAGCTCTTCATCTTTAATAGCTCTGACCAATTCCTTGACATCCCAAGCCTCTGATGTGATGTCTTCCTCTCTATCATGGAAACCTACCTTTCTGTCCACTTCCTCCCATTGTTTCTGTTCTTCCTCCTCCTTAACTCCTTCCAACAGTCCTAACAGCAGTGGAGGACTGAACTTAAGACCAATCCAGTTGGCTTTCAAGTTTTGCATTGAGTGTTTATATAGGGGCACTCTCCTCATGGTCTCCCTCATTCTATTTGGGGAGTGATACTCCTTGATCCTTAAGCTATGTGGCAATGTATTCCACCTTCTCATGCAGGCATGAAGGCAGTCATCGCTAAACAATCTCTCCATATCTTCAAAATGAGCAATAGCCTGTGTTTGCTTGTCAACATAATCAGGGAGAACTTGAGGATTGGCTGCAAAGTGTTGGTGGGCATAGATGAGAGCCAACAATTCTGCTGGTTCTGCCCTTATCATCAAGGGCTCACTTAGCTCTTTTGCCATTATTTTCTAAATTTCCAATGCTCTCTTTTCTTCATGGCTCATCCAAGAAGCCACAGCCATTAGTTGTAAGTCTCCCAATGCAGCATTTGGATCCCATAAATTCATTTCAGGAAGTGCCATGTTGTGTAGGTAAAATTCTGCTAGCTTTGCTTTATCCTCAATTGAACTATGATCACATAAATGCATAAACTGGCTATAATATTGAAATGGTATTATGCCCCTTTGGGCCAATGTCTTAATCTGGAATTGGAACCACTGATCTTTGAGATACCGTGCATAGGATTTAGCTGGTTGTTTGCATTGCAATGCCTCCATTTCCTAGCTGGCCATGCAGGCTAACCGGGCTTCCTTTTCCTGCAATTGCCTTTTCAAAATCAGCACTTCAGTTACTACCTGAGATTCTCTTTCTTACTATTGTTTCATCAGTGTCTCAATATTTGTCTATGGTTCTTCTTGTTGTTGTTGTTTCTCTACTGCCTCACTATCTACCTGGGGTCCTTCTTTTTCTTGTTGTCCTTCCAAGATTGATAGCTTATTTCCTCCTTGAGGTTCCATTTCTTGTAGCTGCTTCTTCAACAGTTCATTTTCTTCCTATAGTTGAGCTCTTCTGATGCTCTCTGTGTGCCTTACCATGCTCAATTCTCTTCTCATCTCTCTGAACTTGTTTTCCATGTGCCCTATATCTTAGACTCCTTTAGAATTTGCAATCTGCATCTAGGTGTGGGTCCTGACTCTTTCCTTTTCTAGTTCAAAGAAAAGAGGCATTGTGAATTTTTGTGGGATGATCTTCCCAGCATCCAGAAGATTGTAATAGGAGCCTAAGTTAGGTTGGAGTCTAGGCTCTGGTATTTCTTTTGCCTTACCTTCCTCTTGGGACTGTTCCTCTGCCTTCCTTTCCAGTTTTTCAGTTTCTTTGAGCTTGGCCAGTGTCTCCTGTAGAGAGGTTTGTGCCTCCTGTAGGACTGCTTTAGAGTCCATTAATTTGATCCTTTCCTTCCAGGTGGAGGTCTTAGGACTCCCTCTCTCGTAGATGATGGATATTTTGGAGGGAGATTCTTCCTTTGTCACAGTAGGTGCATCCTCAATGATAATGGGTTCTTTCTATGGTGGCTGGGGCTTTCCCACCTTGATTCTGGTGCTCCCTCGGGATTTGAAATAAATCTATGTCTGTCATTTTCTTTTCCCCTTTTGCTTAGCTAGAGTGCTCAATGCAACAAGAACAACTGTTGCTTCCCTTGCTAGTGTCTCAGGGGACACTTCTTCCTGCTGTTTTTCTTCTTCACCTTCTGCAGTTTTTCCTGTGTCCAAATTTCTGTTTTAATTTCTGCTTTATCTGGTGGTGTTTTCTCCTATTCTTGCTGAGTTTCTGCCTTTTCAGTGGCAGTCTTTTTTTGAGCTATCTTTGTCTTCTTCTTCTCAACTTTTATCGTCTTCCTCTTTTATGTTTTTGATGTTGTTTCCTTCTCTGCTTTAGGTTCAACTGTGGTTGGGTCATGTTTCTCTTCTTCTCTCTGTTTTTCCTCTTCTTCCTCTTCTACTTGAATATTTTGTGCCTCTTCATGGATTTCCTTTTCAAGTTCCTCATTCTACTCCTCGTCTTCACTGCTAGGGGACTATGGTCATATGTGAGAGTTTTTATGTCATCTTCCCTAGTCATATTCTTGAAAATTTCCCAGGCTATAGGGATGGTGTATGTGTGGAGGGCATCATCTACCAGCAATGTAATGAGCCCATGGTGGGCCAGTTGGTCTAGAACCCCTGCATTCAATTTGGTGCCACACTCTATCAAAGACTGGAGGAGAAAATATGGAAGACTGAGTTTTCTAGATGCATGTAGGTCCATTCCATATCTTAATTCATGAAATAATCTGAAGTGATAACCATAGACTATACTATATCTTCCTTCACAAGAGATATATTTTGTGATATGGTAGCTGACCTCATCCCATGGATGAGGTATACTTGTCATTTTGATCCCATTCTTATCCTCTATAGGATGTTCATCAGGCTGGAAATATGTCTTTTTAGCAACCTATCCTAGTGGTTTTTCTTCTTTGCTCCAGGGGAGCCCAAGTGGAATTCCTGTGATTCTATTGATAAATTCTGGTGTAAGCTCTATGGTCAGACCCCTGAAACTGACTGTAGCATGGGTTTTTGAATGGGATCTTAAGGACATTAGAAATTCCTCTGTCACTTCTTCATCATACCCATGAATTCTCTCAAAGAAAGGCATCCAGTTTGCCTTGGTGAAGAGAGGTACCACTTCTGGGCGTTCATGCAATTTGTTGGTGTTCAAAGGCTCCTTTCTCATAAAACCTCTTGTCATGGTGTTTAGTGACTGCTGGAAATGCTTAGGTGAGAAGGTACCAAATTTTCAGGACCGAAAACAGAGGAATAGTTGAGGTTTGCCTTTCTGGAACCAGAGAGGGAGTTTTTCGGGTTCTTCTTTTTTCACAACATCAATTTGCAATTCCCTCCCCCCCTCCCCCCCTTCAAACCCTATTCTCAACCTGAATTTACTTCTTGGGCTTTTGGAGAAAATCAATATTTTGAAGAATAAAGAGTATATAAAGCAATGTTTTTCTTTCTCACGAAGTAAACAAACTTCCCAATGTAAATTCATTTTTTCTTAGGCTTGATTTCCTATGGTTGCATCCCTTTTATACAGGAGAACACGGGGAAGAAAAAGACAAACTTTTAGTGCAGAGAAGAAAATGTAGAGACTGTATAGAATTCAGAAAAACACAGGCAGACTTTTGTGCTCACTTTCCTTTCCTTTTTCAACCCAATACTTTACTTCTAATCCCACCACATTGTGTAGATATATCACATGCAGAGTGGGTTTCTGAGCCTACCTCTTTTCAAGCTCAAATTTGGCAAAAATTTCGATTTTTTCCTCTGTAGAGCTGCTCTCTGGCCTTCCTGTAGAAAGGCTTCTCTAGACGGTGTTCCCGCTCCCATAGAATGCGATAATGCTCTTGTAGAGCCCGATAAGCGTGAGGGTTTTGAAAACTGGCATAGAATGACTGGTTCGATGTTCTGAAGGTGGTCGGTGAGTTGCTGAAGTCGAGAACTTGTCGATGCAAATGAAAACAAAAGGTGGTGGAGGCTTCGACCGCAGTGTACTTAAGATGATGGCATGATCTGCGGTGACAAGGTGAGGTGGTAGGATGGGTATATTATCCCCATCTAGCTCGTTGGTCCTACTCCAGTGCCATTATGGTATTTCATGTCACCTGCCCACCATCACTTGCACTATTCCTGTTATACACCGCCACCACTACCGGTTCTGAGTTTTTCTTCCTGAGTTGAGGGACCACACGTGCTGACTGCGTCTTCTAAACTACTGTTTGAATTGGACGAGGCTTGTTTGAACTCAACGAGGGTGGTTTGAACTGAACAAAGGTAGCCAATTAGCTAGCCACTGATTTCATTTAATCACGACCATCTCAATGGTTCATGCAGTTCCTAAATAATATTCATGCAACAGAGGAATGAGTTTTTACCTGTTAGTCACTACCGTTCTCTGCATGCTCAGAATTTAGCACTTTGTTTTTTTATTGTTGCTACTGTTGGTGCTCGCGACCTCTAAACTGGTGGCTTATGCTGGTGATTTTTGATTAGGCACCGCTCCTTGCACAATGCATACATCTTGGCTGCACTAACCCTGCCTCTGGAGCTTGTTTTTTTTAAAGGGATCAGCTGTTACAGGAATCCTGTAGGATTTCCTGAAGCTGCTTCTCCCTCTAAAATTTCTGGTTGATGCTTGATTAGGGACTGAAGAGACAGCTAAAGAAGGTTCTGAAGGAAAGGAATAATAGCTAGAATACATCAGGTAAGAAATAAGTGAAGAATGTTGTTGTTTTATTCATCATCATTTTTTGTTTAAAAACAAAAGAAACAAAATTTTTGGGTTTTCTGTGCAGGGAAGGAAAAGCGAGTGGAAATATGGGTGTGCAGGGACAGAATGGAGAATTAGGAGGATGAATGGTGGCAGGGAGGTCCATAGGCCTTCTGGACAAATTTCTAGCCCTCATATTCTTCTTTGAACTTGATCTTGAGCTCTTTGTAGTTTCTACAGGAGCCTCCTATAGAATGCACAAAGTTTCCTGTAGGATGCAAAAATTTCAGAACAAGCGAGACCAAGGCTTGGGAAAAGACAATGGTGACGGAGGAATGAGCTATCAAGGGTGTATGCAACCTAGCCATGTACTTTTTTCCTAGTGTGACCCTCCTGCAATCTGCAATGCATTAAAAAAAGTTAGTTTTTTTTTTTTAGTTTACGGTGTGGGTGGAGTGGAGGCAGAAACCTGCTCCACTACCAACACTGTTTTACTCATATTCTCAATGAATTCCTGCTTGGAAAGGGGCTTCCTGTAGTTCTTCAACCTATGCCCATTGACGAGTGTGGGGATGGCTTCTTCATCGATAGTCTTCATCGATAGTCTGGATCAGGACTGAACCACTGTCATTGCATTTTTCTACTGTGTATGGTCCCAACCATCTTGTACTCAATTTTCCCTTGAAATCTTTATATCTTGAATCATATAGTAGCACCCAATCTCCTTCCTGGAATTGTTTTTCTTTGAGGTGTCTATCATGCCATATTTTTCTTTGGAGTTGGACTATCTCTGAGTAGAGAAGGGCATGCAATCTTTGCTCATCCAATCTGTTTAGCTGAAGTAACCTTTCCTTTTGTGCATGGCTAAGATCTAGGTCCAGCTGAGCTGCCATCCTTAACATGTTATATTCAAATTCTATTGACAGCAAAGCCTTCTTCCCGTAGACCAGCTCATACGGTGTGAACCCTATCGTGGTTTTCCATGTGGTGTTATAGGCCCAGGTGGCCTCAACCAATCGATCTGCCTAATATTTTATGTTGCTATTCACTGCCTCAGTCAAAATCCCTTCCAAAGCTCTGTTAGTGACTTCCACCTGTCCATTTGCTTGTGGATGATAAGGGGTGGAAGTTATGTGCTTAATATTGTGATGTGTGAGCAGGTCTTCAATCAGATTGGAGGTAAACTGACTCCCTTGATCTATGACTAATTCTCTTGGATAGCAAAACTTGTAAAAGATATTTTCCCTAAAAAAATCAACTACTTTTTCTTCTATTGTTGCCTTAATCACCTTTGTTTCTGCCCATTTTGTCAGATAATCAATACACACAATGATGTAAGATTTATGTTTTGAAGGAGGGTTGATAGGACCCACAAAATCCATTCCCCACTTCTCAAATGGCTCAAAAGTCACTTGAGGTTGCAGAGGAATCTCATCCCTTGGAATAGGTTTCCCCATCCTTTGACATCAGTCACATTGGCTGATATATCTTCTAACATCTTGATGAAGAGTGGGCCAATAGTAACCTGCTTGCAGAATTTTGAAGGCAGTCCTTTTTGCTGCAAAATGCCCCCCATAGGGCCTATCATGACAGGTTAGGAGAATGTCAATAACTTCCTCCTCCCTGACACATCACCTCAAAATCTGATCTGGGACAAGTTTAAAAAGATTGCCCCCAATCCAGGTGAATGGGGCACTTTTCCTCATGATCTTGCTCTTCTCTTTTGAGGACAGGTGTGGCGGAAACTATGCTGAAACCAAGTAATTTGCTATATCAGCAAACCATGGAGAGAGTACTGAAATAGAAAATAGGTGTTCATATGGAATTTGGTCATCCACCATTCCTTCTTCACCTGCACGTAGATCTAATCTAGACAGAAAATCAGCAACAACATTTTCCTTACGGCTTATCAACAATGGTCAAATCAAATTGCTGCAATAGAAGTAACCATCTAATAATACGAGCATTTACATCTGGTTTATTCATCAAATACCTAATTGCAGCATGATCGGTGTGTACGAATGTTTGATAGCTGGTGATGTAGTGTCTGAACTTATTTAGGGAATGGACTACAGCTAGGAGCTCCTTTTCGGTTACAGTGTAGTTTAATTCTATCTTGGACAAATTTTACTTACAAAATATATGGCATAAGGCAACTTCTCATCAACTTGCCCTAAGGCTGCTCCTATTGCTTTGTTCAAGGCATCTATGTGAATGTGGAAAGGTAGGGCCCAGTTTCGACCTCTCAAAATTGGGGCGGTTAGCAGTTTACCTTTCAAGGTATCTAGAGCCTCTTGACAGTTGTCAGTCCATATGAACTCAACATATTTTCCCAAAAGACCAAACAATGGAGAGGCTAACTTACTAAAATCCTTAATGAATTTTCTATAATACCCTACTAAGCCTAGGAAACTTCGAACACCTCTTACCTTTTGAGGAGGTGGGGCCCTTTGGATGATAGAAATCTTGTTGGGATCCACCTGTAATCCTTACTGAGAAATTGTATGACCTAGCATGGTCCCTTTAGTCATCAGGAATTAGCATTTTTCAGGACTGAGGGACAGTTTCATTTCGATGCACTTGGCTAAAAATTTTTCCAGGTTAGTAAAAGCTTCCTGGAAGTTAGAACCATAAGGGGTAAAGTCATCCATATAGATTTCCACTGAATCATGAACCAGTTCAGAAAATATGCTCAGTACTGCTCTCTGGAAAGTGGGAGGAGCATTGCACAACCCAAAAGGAAGGACCTGGTATGCAAAAGTACCCCAAGGACAAGTGAAAGTGGTCTTATCTTGGTATTCCGAGCTGATTTGGATCTATTTGTACCCGCTAAACCCATCTAGGAAGGAGAAGAACTTCTTCCCTGCCAAGCCATCTAACACTTGATCTATGAAAGGCAAAGGGAAATGGTCCTTCTTGGTGGCCTTGTTCAGTTTCTGATAGTATACACAGATTCTCCACTTCCCATTTTTCTTTGGCACTAGCACCGAAGGAGAGACCCATTCGTTGTCAGAGATGGGGTAGATGAGTCCTGCATCCAACAACTTTTGCAGTTCTTCTTTGAAAATGTCCTTAAGGGCTAGATTCATCCTCCTTTGAGGCTGCCTGACTGGTTTACAATCTTCTTTAATGTAAATGTGATGAGTACAAACTGAAGGGTGGACTCCCTTCATCTCCTTATAGCTCCAAGCAAAGGCATCCACGTGGTTTTTCAATAAGCTACACAGTTCTTTCTCCTGAGAGGTGGATATGGATGAGTTAATCCTCAAGGTTCTTTCTGGGCCGAATTCCACATTCTTGACTCAGAGAGAGGTCGGATCAGCCACACAGAGATCAACTACAAGATTGGCCTAGGTTTCTTCCACCAACTCTTCTAATGGCAACACACTGGCGGGTGGATTCTGAATCAAGTTTTCAATAAGGTCATCGTCGGTTTGTGGGCCCCCCATGGTAGCCTCTACTGCACACAATGGTGCAGAATAGAATTCATCCTCATCTTCCTCCCCCAACCAGAGAGGTAAATCATGTTCTAACAGAGGTTTGGTAGGGGGATATAGGACTAGCTGCTTGGACATATGCCCATTCTTGATTTTCATGTTCCCAGCTTGACAACTGATGCCGGCATCTGCAGTAGCCAACCAAGGTCTTCCCAGGATGAGAGGATACCCAGTGAGCTTTGCCTTTGGCTGGAGAACCAGGAAATCAGCAGGGTACTCCCAGGAATCAATAGAGACCATTACGTCTTCACAATCCCCTCCGGGGTCACAGTGGAACGGTCTGCTAACTGCAGTACTGTTGTGGTCTTTCTCAGGGAACCTTGAAGGTTGAGTTTAAGCATAGTGTCCATGTTCATCACATTAATGGCAGCCCCTAGATCAATCAAGGTATGGTGGATTATGGTGCCATTGATGTGGACATCGACTACAGGACTCCCAGGGTCTAGATATTTTGGACAGATTACCTACCCCAACATCAGGTCTGACAGTTGTCCTATGACATTGATAGTATGAGCATATCTCTTGCACCTACCTGGGTCCCTGAAGCACTTCTCCTTGATCATCTTGTTGTATATAGGCACATCCTTTATGGCTTGGAGAAGTGGTATTTTTACACATAGCTATTTCAATTCTCCCAGAAATTCAGTTTCTTCTGGGGTCGGTTGTGTGGTTCCAGTTAGTCTCTCAAGAAAGGGTGGAATGACTTTTGGTTCACTTTCATGTTTTTCTTCCTCATCCTCCTTAGGAGGGGGTTGGCTATTTGGGAGAACCTTCCCAGACCATAGGTTAATCTCCTAAATCTCCACAACATAGGTCAAACATGGTGTTTCTCCACTATATACCTGATGGGCCTGTCTGTTATTGGGGTTTGGGTTCGTTTGAGTAGGTATTTGGGGTTGTATTTGTGGATCAGGAGGCAATGGTTGAGGTTAAGTAGGTTGTGGAGGCAAAAGAGCAGGAGGAGAGTTGTACTGAGGCCTCCCCCCCTTGATGAGGTGCATTCCATTGAGGCTGTGGCTGAGCATAAGAGTGAAACGAATGAGCAACTGCCGGAGCCTGGTATTGAGGAGGATACGACCAAGGAGGGGGTGTGGACCAAGAAGGATGAGCAGGGGGACCCCAAGAAGGCATGGAAGTGGCTTGATTGGGGTTTTAATAAGTCTGGGATGTCCCTTGCATTCCCTATTGGTAAGGTCTACGTCCATGCGACCTCCTTTGGTTTATGAAATAGAGTGGTTCAGTGGCTCCTTCAGCCCCCTAATATGCAACTTTAATTTCGGGCAAGGAAGGGCACTGATTCATAGGATGGTCTTCTTCACAAACTAAACACACTTCTATAGAGTGCAATGGACATTCGTTCCTAGGATGCTTTCTAGTGCACTTGGGACAAAAGATGGCCAAAGCCCTCTCGACTTCCTCTTGTTTCCTTTTGATATGCAAGTTATCCATTTGCATGGCAAGATTCTACCTCGTCTCGCTCTTGAAATCTTCTAGCTGATTCTCAAGTTCATTTCTAAGGGATGAACCGGATGAGGATGTACTAGCTAAAGGTTGACTTTCCCTACCTCTCTTTCTAGCTGGCCTAGAATGGTTTCTAAACACAGTCTTTATGTATCATTACTTGTAAAAGTTTTTCTAGTATTCTTTCCCAAAGCACATCCCTTGCATACTCCTTCATGGTCTTCCTTGATGTTGTGGATGCCCTTTACCATTTGACTTAGAGAGGGAATTATATTGTAATGAATATGCCCATATCTTCTATACCAAAGTTTGATAGGATTGATCTCCATGTGAACTATGCATTGAGGATATGGTGTTATAACTCTATATAGTATTCCTTCACGAACTCCAATAACCTTTGCCTTTTCAATACTTGAATCCTTTCCCCAAACCAAAAATTTTCCATCTACAAAAGCAACTCTATCTCCTTTATCTTCTAAACAAGAAATGGAAAGTAAATTCTTTTTCAAACCTGGGACATAAAGGATGTTACTGAGGTGTATCTTTGCTCCACTTTCCAACTTAAATGATGTAGATCCAACGCCCTTGACTACGTAGTTGTTGTTGTCTCCTATCTCCACTGCATGTGATGATGGTTTTTTTGATAGAGTATGAAGTTATCCAATTTCTCCCATCATATGTCTTGAGGCTCCACTATCAATGATCCATGCATTGTCATCATCAAGTGTACCTATAAGTGCAACCAAGAATACTTCACTTTTGATCTAATCTTAAACAAGAATGAAACAACTTACAAATATAATCATAAGCACAGAGATGCAGCAGAAAAACACTTCATTTCATTAATAGAAAAATACTGAACTATGCTTACAAACATAATGGAAATAAGACAGATCGGGTGATGGTAGCTTATCTCTGAGAAGAAATGTGGCGGCTACATGCCTCTGAATTGAGTTACAATGAGGCTCAAGGGCCTTTTTATTATTGAACAATAAGGCAAAACCCTAAACAACCAAAACCCTAACTCGAGGAGATGTAACACCAAGAGTTTAGGGGCCTCGTTGGGGTTAGTTGGGTAGCCAACCTCTCGGGGTCATAACTTGGTCATATTATCTCCATTTGATGTGTATGATACCTTGTTGGAAAGATCGCTCCGAGGACTACAACTTTTGATGCGATTTCCATAGAAATTGTTAGAGGAAGTTTTCCAAAAAAAAATGTCATTTAGGGCCTCAAAACGAATTTGAAAGTTCAAGACCCTAAAAACTGCCAAAAATAGTAAATTGTGCTACAATTAAAGAAACAGATGAAACTGATGGGGGGTATAGGTGGAATAGGTAGTTGGTCACCAATATCCACCTATATCATTCCTCCCCCCTTAGGAAGAAATGGTCCCCATTGCGTGTGAAGCCTCCATGAGGCGAGGAAATTTCTATTGAACCTGATCCTTGGTGAACCACTTGCCCTGGAGACGAAGTTGGCCTGCTTTGACAACTCGATATAGTTGTATCCTCTATTGCCAAGTGTTCTTGATTTGTGTGTCCATGATTTGATTAGTTGTGGCATTTTCTAGGCAGTCCGGGTTGAGCTCTGTTGGTGTGAGATGTTCTGCAATGTTAGATGTGTCCAACAATGGTGGGAAGTATGGTCGAAGGTGATCTACATTGAACACTGGGTGCAGACCAAGGAATGATGAGATGCTAAGCTCGAAGGCATGGTCACCGACGACCTTGCTGATCGTGTATGGCCCATATCAAAGTGGGTGAAGCTTGTGGTGGGGTCCAACAAGGCGCTCTTTCTGCAAATGAAGCCAAACTTTGTCGCCCACTTGGAACTTTTGTGGCACTCGATGGTGATCATGGCATTGCTTGTACTTAGCATTGGATCTGACCAATATATCATGGACTTGTTGGCAAATGTGTTGAATGCGCTCAATGAAATTGTTAGCCCTTTTAGCTTCGGACTACACGTGAGCCGACTCTACCTGGGTGGCTGCAAATGGTATGGCCACATCAGTGGGGCATAATGGTTGAAATCCTCGCCCTACCTGAAAGGGGTTGTGACCTGCTGAGCTGTGGAGAGCTTTGTTTTATCTGTGTTGGACACAAGGGAAACTTTCATCCCATGTGCGTGGATGCTTTGAGTTGTACGTGCATAGAATGTGCACGATCATCCCATTGACAACCTTTGTTTGGCCATCAGTTTGGGGATGGAAAGTCATGGACTTAGTGAGTTTTGTTTCTAGCATCGATTAGAGACTTGAACAAAATGAACTCATGAAATTTCTATCCTGATCTGAGATAATGAACTATGGGATCCCAAAGTTTACCCACACTCGCTCAAAGAAGAGCTTAGCAGTGGCCTCTGTTATGGTACTCTTCTTGCAAGCCACCATGATGGCCATATTAGAGAATCTATCGACGACCACAAAAACGCAATCATTGCCATGCTTCGTATAAGGAAGGCCTAACATATAATCCATGGAGTTAGATTCCCAAGGCTGACTAGGAGTAGCTAGAGGAGTATATAGGCCTTGATTCTTGATGGTTGGTTTGGAAATGGCACAGGATCTAATATACTTCCCAACATCCTGACGAAGTTTCATCTAATAAAAATACTTCTGCAATACCGCTACTATTTTCTCTACTCCGAAATTTCTAGCAACCCGACTGTAGTGCACCTCCCAAATCATCTTGGCACGTTCAATTGAAGGAACACATGTGTGTCCCAAGTGCCATAACAATGCATCTTGAAGGTGAAAAGTTGGAATTGTCTTCCCTTCCAGGAGTGTTTGGTATATGCTGTCGAATTCTGGATTGCTCTTGTAAAGATGCGGCCACCCTGATGTCTCATGCCCACAGGAGTTGAGCACAATGATTAGTGCCATGACTAGTGGTAAGCTGAGGCAATCAATGACATTATTGGTGCTGCCCTTCTTATACTTAATGTTCAAATGGAACTGTTGCAGATAGGTGGACCATTTTGGATGGTGATTTTTCTACAACTTCCCTTGTGCCTATATGAACTATAGAGGCCGGTGGTCTGTGTGGATGACCATTTCCTTCCCCATAATGTAATTCTTCCATTGGTGATAGGCCTAAACAATGGAATACATTTCTTTATCGCAAGTGGGGTACTTTTAGACTGTGTCTGAAAGTGTCTCACTGTGGTAGGCCGTTGGATGCCCATGTTGAGTAAGAACTGCACCAATGGCATAGTCGGAGGCATCTGTCCCAATCTGAACTGGTTGTTGAAGGTCTGGTAATGTGAGCACTGGTGCAAAAAATAGGCAATTATTTATCTTAGAGAATGTTCACTATTGGGTTTCCGACCAAAAGAACCTTTCTTTTGCTCCACCCTTGGTGTCTTGAATTAAAGTCCAAGTGATATGAGAGAACCCCAACATGAACCTATGGTAGAAATTGGCAAGACCCAAAAATATGCGGAGCTTTGTTAGAGTTTTTTGGGCTGGCCAATCTTGAATGACTTGTATCTTGGATGGATCCACATGTACACCCTACTCATCAATGATGTACCCCAGATATTGAACTTGGGTCAGGCTAAAGGTGCATTTCTCCAAGTTAGCACACAACTTGTGTTGTGGAAGGGTTTGAAGGACCTGTCGAATATGGTGGAGGTGCTCTTCTCAACTCTAGCTGAAGATCAAGATGTCATCTAAATACACCACCACAAATGCATTGGTGAAGGGCCACAAGATGTCATCCATCAGTCTCATGAAGGTTACAAGTGCGTTAGTTAGTCCGAGTGACATGACCAACCTTTCGAAAAGGCCCTCCTTGGATTTGAAGGTAGTCTTCCACACATCGAGGGTTCGATAGACAATTGGTGATAACTTGACTTCAAGTCAATCTTGCTGAAATATTTGGCCCCCTTGAGCTGGTCCAGAAGGTCATCAATCCATGCGATTGGGTACCTATTCTGGACAGTGATCTTTTTCAACCCCCGATAGTCAATACAGAGCCTCCAAGTCCCATCCTTCTTCTATACCAATACAATCGGGCTCCCACAGGATGATGAGCTTGGCTTGATGTGCCCTTTCTGTAGTAGTTCCTGAATCTGCCTCTTGATCTCATCGTTCTCCAGGATAGAGTATTGATAGATCGGTCCATTGGGTAGCGCACTCCCAGGGTTAGATCGATGGAGTGCTTGACCTAATAGTGCAAAGGTACCGCTATGGGTGAGGCAAAAATGTCCTTGTACTCCTCCACGACCTTGTCCATTTGCTACTGCTATGCAAAGGAGCCCTGCCTGGAAGCCGTGCCTCAACCTTCTTCTTGCCTAGGGGGTGAATCAATAGGAAAATGAATTTCCTAGTTTGGGAAATGATCTTATTTCATTGCTTTGCAGTGATCAAAGTGATGGTGGTAGGCGGGGCTACCTTCGGTATCCTGTATAACTTATTAGCCAATGTAATAATCACAGAGTGAGGTCTAGACTCATATGCAACATGTCACTTCCACAAGTACGGTTTTCCTAACAATACATCAGAAAATTCAAGAGGAGCAACATCACACAATACCTCATCCGTGAAGGGCTTGATGCTGTAGGGAAGGCGACACTGTTGGCTGACGCCAAGACTCGTCCTTGGTGAAGCCACCCGATGGTGTATGGATGTGGATGTGTTGTAGTCTTTAGGCCTAGCCGCTTAATGGCTTCTACTAAAATGAGGTTCTTTTGGCTCCTGTTTTCAAAAATGAACTGTAGCGGAGAACCCTTCACCCACATCTGTGAGTGGAAGAGGTGTTCCCCCTCCTTTGGATCTTCAGGTTCAATTTTCTGGATCTTTATCGTGGCCATGGTGGCACTGGGATCCACATCAATATTCTAGGTCCCTTTATCAGTCCCCTTATTGGGTTCTGATTCAGATTCGGAACCTGTGTTTGATTCGGAAGCCTTCAGCTCGACCGCCAGTGACTGCTTGGCCTGACACTCACTTGTATTGTCAGTGGAGCTCTTATGGAACTCACACCATTTTTTCGTGTCCTTCTTCATCTTCATGGTGTTGTTCTTTGCTTGTGGCTTCGGTGGGTTGTCCTGGGTAGCCCCACCATTTTTTGGTCCCTTATTCTATGGTTTGGGGGCACCTTTTCATTTCTTTGGATTCACAGATCCAAAGTCCCGCTTCTTCTGTTTAAAATTATGCTCAATATTTACAACGTACTGATATGCTATGTCGAGTGAGGAAATTTCCAGGAACTCCATCTCGTCCTGGATGTACTTCTGTAGACAGCCACGGTACTTGAGCACCAAATTCTGCTCAGTATCCTTGATACCTAGTTTTATGTGAAGGGTATGGAAATTATTTGTGAACTCTAACACATCTTGGTCCCTTCCCTACCGTAGTATGGTCCACTTTATTTATTTATATTCATAGGTCCCAATAAGGTAATACTGTTCCTTGATGGTGTCTCAGAAAGAATTCCAAGTGGGTGCAGTTGAAAACAACGAGGGTTCACTCTCGTCCTTTTGTTCACAGTAGGTTTCCCACCAATCCCTAACGTGTGGGGCAACTTTAAGAAGTGAAAACGTAATCTTTTCCCGATTGGAAAAGTCATGAACTAAAAAATATCCTTCTAATAGATTTAACCATTTATCTACATCGTTTGCATCTATCAGGCCTTCAAATATGGGAATATTGAAGTTAACTTGTACCTTAAAAGGAGTGGCATCTCCAGAGTGGCTGCTGGATGAAGATGCATCGCTCAAGGGTATCCATCAAAAGATTTGGGCAAATTTATCCATCATCGCGTCCCTCTATCACTCAAGGGCTTCCTCAAGCAACATTTCGAAAGGATCTCCTGCCCCCTCGTCTTTATTTTCTTCTACCAAGGGAGGTCGTCGGGGTTTGTGAGGCTGATCCTGCAATGGTTCAACCAGATCGAGCCATAACTCTTTATACCGTGACCTCATTGGGGACATGCAAAGAAAATAGAGAAAGAGTAGTGTTTAGTCAATTTATTGTTATCTAAATTGCTAGTATTAATTGTCAA
Organism: Pinus taeda; assembly: GCA_000404065.3. Taxonomy (NCBI): domain Eukaryota; kingdom Viridiplantae; phylum Streptophyta; class Pinopsida; order Pinales; family Pinaceae; genus Pinus; species Pinus taeda. Next base: position 3,359 of record APFE030265063.1, on the reverse strand, counting down.
CCCGGGGCTCGTAAGCTGATGAAGTGAGGGTGTACTATATGTACTTAAGTAACTTTTCTTAGAGCTTTTGTTGTTTAGTGGGTTTGTTTATGATTGACTTATCTTCCTAAAATGGAATTATGATTATAGACAAATGAGTGCAAGTGTGTGAAAGTGATTTCTATATGAGTGAAAGTGTGTGTGATGGTGGTTTCTAGTTGCTTGCCGAACTTGTAAGAGAAAAGAACTTAAATCAAAATGACTTGTAAGTAAATGGCTTGAAAGTAAATGACTTGAAAGTAAATGACCACAATCTAATGGCATTAGTCTCTATCCATACTGCTGCAAATAAAAGAAATAAGAAAATCACTTCAAGGATTGATATTAATGATAATCTCCTTCTAACTTTCTGTTTTTGCTGCGTATTTGCCCAAAACACGATGAGAAGGGAGCTGAAAACAAATCCAAGAATTGATAAAAATCCTAATCT
>APFE030265061.1:0-12546 GCA_000404065.3 Pinus taeda | reverse complement strand
TGAGAAATAATGGAAAAACCCTTCACATTCCAAAACCTAACCCTGGAAGATGAAACGCCAAATTGTGGGCCTCGTTTTTGGGTAAGTTGGTACATCAACTTCCCGGGGTCGCGAATTGGGCGTCTTATCTCCGTTTGACGCGCATGATAGCCCGTTGGAAAGATCTCTCCGAGGACTACGACAAAAAAGATGACTTTTAGTCACGTTTGAAGCGCTGGCGGTAGATTTCCCAAAAAACGTCGTTTAGGGCCTCAAAATGGCTCCGGAAGTTTAGGACCCGAAAAACTGCTAAAAATAGTAAATTGTGCTATAATTAAGGAAATTGAAAAAAACTGCACGAAGCACTAGAGGGGATCCAAGTTGAATTAGTGGGTGGCTACCAATATCCACTTGGATCACCAAAACAAGCCCAAAACCATCTAAGATCTCGTGTGATCCGACAATCACAAACACTTTCACCTCGACAACTTGTGCCCATTTTACCCGGTTCACGGACCCAAAATGATTGTGAGCCATTGGTTTATAAAAGTTCGGGTCTGTTTTGAAACTTAATCTCTGATTACTTGTAGAAACCGACGATTGATCTGACGGTCCTCCGAGATATTGGAGCTGAAACCTGCACAGTCTATAATTTCCTTTTCGGACTCGATGAGGATTATAAACTGTTAGACTAAAGAGCATCGAGTCTGCTTTGTTGGTTAACCTTCGATTGCTTTTCCACCCGATGGCCATTAGATTACACCGGCTGTCAAGATCCGTGTCCGACGACCAACGAAGAGACCTGTTGTTTACCAAGTGCCTCTCCCCTATGGAAAGCTTTGTTTTAAGCATTTATCTTCCCCCTTTTTTCCTTTTCTTCTTTTTTGAAAATTAACAGTTAAAAATGACTTCTGCTTCTACTTTCTCCTACTTCCACTAGTCTTCCTTCTTATTCAGTCTAATAGTTTGGAAGCTTTCCATGTCTTTGTCTACCTATCTTTAACAATTCTCATGCAGTTTCCCCGAGGGTGTAAAGTCCCATGCATGCCTGCTATAAATTTCTTTGCAAAACACTCCTTCTTTCGCCAGACGATCAACTAGCATATTGGATTTTCTTCGCACATGAACAAAGCTAGCTGTTCTTAGGGTTTGAAGGTGGGAATGAATATGTTGAAAGACCTGCAAAAGTCGCCAATGTTTTGATACTTTTCCAGGTGCTTTTCCATTGGAGATCTTCTTGACCGCATTAATAACAAATTATGAGTCTGCTTCAATGATGACATTATGAGAATTTGACTCAATTAGTATTTCCAGTCACTGCCCTAAAGCCATGAGCTCTGCCATGTTATTTGTGGCAGTTCCAAGATGACTATGAAAGATGTCCTTTATGCACCCTTGCTCATCTCTGATGACCCCGCCAAAACCAGCCATCCCCAAGTTTCATTTAGAGGCTCCATCTATGTTAATTTTCAAGAAACCATGAGGAGGAGGTTGCCAAAAGTCTTTACCAACGTTTATCCAACTCACATCCTTCTGTATGCTCTGGGAACTAGCGAATGGAGACCCAACTGCAATAGTGTATGAGTGTCCTACGACAGAGTCGAGTTCTCAGGAGGTCTCCCTAACATGGCACCAACAGTGTCTCTGAGCTGTTTTAATATCTGTGCAATAGTGTTCTGGGTTGAGCCAGTTTTTCCCTTGAAAATCCTGCCATTGCGTTCTTTCTAGACGTCCCAGATTAAGAAGCCTGGAACCAGAGTCCAAGCATTGTTTATGATTTCATTGCCTGAGAAGTTCCTTCTCCAATTCCTCAAAGTGTTAGTAATACTGAGGCCATCCCTGTCAATATGCCTGAAGACCGAGGCCACCCAATCCAACAATCTTGAGGTGAAGGGGAAAAGGTTGAGTAAGTGTTCCATCATCTCCTCTTGTGTACCACACATATAGCATTTGAATAGGCCCACAAAACCTTTCTTCAGAAGATTTTCCCAAGTTAGAATTTTCTTTTGTTTAACTAACCACATGAATAGCTTTATCTTCATCCAATGTGGGCGCTGCCAGAGGTGCTTCCATGCCTTATCAGGGTTTTGATAATCGAACCCTAGAGCTATTTGTTTGGCTTCTTTTACGTTAAAGTTAACTTCTGTGTTTCTTCCCCATCTTAGTTGTTGAGGTGAGGATGAAACCAAAATTTTCCTTTGTTCGAAGTCCATAGCAAGAGATTTTGCCAGAGCTTTCAAAGGGCTCTCTTCCTTGTAGCCTAGATCCTTCCATATTCTCCATTTTCCGTTGTTCCTTACCTGCTCCCAGAAGTCACTTACCATGCATAAACCTTTGTTGTCGGTGTAATTCTTGAGATCAGTTTGTTCTTCCCTAAATAGGTTTGTTCTTGCTGCCAGTTGTCCTCCCAGAATCTTGCTAGGTTCCCATATCGGATCTCCCAGAAGCTGTGCTGCTGGAAAATACCTCTATTTTCCCAAGCAAGATTCCAAATGTGGGAGCCCTTGATAAGCCCAGAAATTTGAATATGATCCCTTTCCTACCAATTTCTTGCATATTTCTGTTTCCAAAGCTTGGCCCATGTGTTTGTCGATTCCTTGAGCCACCTCCACCAAAGCTTTGCACCCGAAAATCTGTTGAGGGTTTCGGGGTCATGAAGCCCCAATCCTCCATGGGCCTTAGGTTTGCATAGCTTGTCCCAAGCTACCAAAGCCCACTTCTTTTTCTCTTCCCCTTTGCCCCAAAGAAAATCTCTTTGAATGTTCCTGATTAGTTGTAAAACTCCTTTAGGAACATGAAGAGCAGACATTATGAAAATGGGTATGGCCTGCATGATAGCTTTTGTGAGCACAAGGTGCTCTGCTAAATTTAAAGATCTACATGTCCATTTCCTGACCTTATCCTGAATTTTGATGACCGACTCCCACACTCCCTTGCTTAGAGGTTTGTCTATAAGGGGAATTCCCAAGTACTTAGAGGGTAACTGATCCCTTTGGAACCCTAGAATTCTGGTAAGATTTCTCTAAATAGCAATGTTAGTGTTAAAAAAGAAAACTTTTGATTTATCAAGGCTTACCTCTGTACCAACGGCCATAGCAAAGTCATTCAGGATTTGTTTAAAAGCTTTGGCTTCCTTGACTGTGGGAATGCCCTGCAGCATAGTATCATCCACAAATTGTTGGTGAGTTGAGGTCACTCCATTTGTGGTGAGTTTCAAACCCTTTATTCTTCCCTCAGCACTTGCCATTTTTATCACTTTGCCTAGCCCTTCCATCATGAGCACAAAGAGGAAGGGGGAGATCAGATCTCCTTGTCTTAATTCCCTAGAGGGCATGAAGGTTCTTGAGGATGAGCCATTAAGCAGGATTGAGAAACTGGTCGTGGATGCAAGGGCCATAACCGATCTGATCCAATTGTGGTCAAAACCATAAGCTTTCAACACTGGCCTGATGTAGGACCAACTTAGCTTGTCATAAGATTTCGCTAGGTCAAACTGTGTGATCATACCAGCTTGCTTGTTGCTTTTCAGAGAGTGTACCATCTCATAAGCTTGTATGATATTGTTGAGAATCTGTCTTCCTTCCACATAACCATTTTGCTCCTCTGAGATGAGAGCTGGAATAAGGGGCTTGAGTCTGTTAGCAATCACTTTTGAGATTATTTTTTACACCACATTACATTAAGCTATGGGTCTGAATCTATCCAGTGTGATGGCTTTCTCTTGCTTTGGAATCAAAGTTATGAAAGAGGCATTGAGAGCCTTCAGGACCGATCTGGATCTTCTTGAGTCTTCCACCACCTCAAGGATGTCTTGTTTGACTGTTTTCCAACATGATTTGAAAAATTCCACATTGAAACCATCCGGGCCAGGAGCTTTCCCATTTTGCATCTCGTTGATAACTTCATTGACCTCATATTCAGATACTGGCCTATTGAGATTATGATTGTCTTCCCTTGTGACAAGCTTGGGAATGTACCTTGTGAATTTGTTAATGAATTGTGACCTGTCTAAGAGAGGCTCATTTGTAATGCTAAGGAAGTGTTGTACTAGGATAGATTCCATTTCTTTGTGGGTGACAAGCTCTTTCCCTTGAGAATATTTGAGTTTTAGAATTTTGTCTCTAGAAAATATCCTCTTGCCTGCACATGTCATCCCATTCCTTCTAAAAAAACATTTTCTTGAGATTTCCTTTCTTTGTTAAAGCCATCTGTGATCATAAGCTAATTAATACCCTGAAGTTTCTGTTCAACTTATTTTTGGCTTCAAAAATTTTACCATACTGTTTTTTGTTCCAATCTTTGAGTCTGACTTTAATGTGTTTAAGTCTTTGTTGTAGCATGAACATTTTGGTGCCTTGAAAGGGCAACTCTTCCGTCCACCATTTATCAATATTGTTGGTGAAGTCAGGGTGAGAAAGGCACACCTTTTCAAACCTAGAGGGTTTGTTCCTCGGTGTGCCCATAAAAGTGGCTTCAAGCTGGACTGGCCAGTGGTTTGAGCCTCCAAAAGGAAGGATTAAAATTGACATGTCAGGGTCTCTGAGAAATAAGTCCTCTGAGATCATGAATCTGTCTAGTTTAGAGGTAACTTGAGAAGCCCCTCCTCTCTTGTTATTCCAAGTGAAGGTTCCATTTATTGTTTCAGCATCCACTAATCTCATGTTATTTATGAAGTTCTGGAAGGCAATGGAGTCTCTTCCTAGTGTTCTGGTACCCCCCTTTTTCTCTGTAAGAGATTTGATCATATTGAAATCCCCTACCAGAATCCAGGGTATATTAGGATATCTCTCTCTTAGCTCCTCAAGGGAAGTGAGAATCTTGAGTTTGTCTTCTAGTTTTTGAGGACCATAGACATTTGTAATCATGTAACTCTCCTTATCACCCGGAGGTTGTATTATCAGCGAAAGATAGTTCCTGGATGCTTCCATGTCCAGGATTCCAATTTTTTGGGGATCCCAGAGCGTAAAAATTCCTCCTATCGAGTTATTTGCCTTAATCTCTAGATACTCATACCTGCTCAACCATTTACTGTGCATTTCTCTGATTTTATCCATCAAGCATTTTGTTGCCTAAATGAAAACCATGTCTGGTTTTCCTTCTTTTATTCTACTGCTGGGATTTCATTGTTTCCTTTTACTTCCTAGGCCCCTAATATTCCAAGTTGTAAACTTCATTAAGAAATATTTTTGAAAGAGTAATTGGTTAGATCTTTCATCTTCCTAAGTTGATCATGAGTTTTCCACATTCTGTTAGCAGCTCATTTTGTCTTTTCCTTCCTCTTTTCCTACCTAGGTTCTTGGAAGAGTGCCTTGGTGTTCCTCCATTGTCTTCATCCCTCTATTTTCTTGGCTTTCATGGTTTCTTTTGACCCTAGAGCTTTTAGATTGGGATCTCCATAGGAAGAGTTGTTGAACCCTATCAAACTCCTCTTTTGGCAGGGAGTCAACTCTTTTGGTAATACCCTGCTCCAAAAACTTTTCTAGATCCAAGTTTTCCTTCTCAAGAATCTCCTGTAGTTCATGATCCTCCATTCCTGCCTCACTTGGGGTCATATCATGGTCCCTGCTGAGATAAAAAATGCTCAGTAGATCATCTTGTTGCTAGTTGTTCTCTGGTATGTCCTCCATGCTAGTATCCCTATCCTTCTCATTGGTCTTAGTCTCCAATTTCTAGTTTTCCCCGTTGTTTCCCATTTCTTCTAAGATTTTGAAACTCTTATGGCTCAGTTGTCCATCCTCATTGACTTTCTTTTGGTTCCGCTTTACTCCTTTCACCTTACCCCCCACCTTAGTAAAACCCTCGGGATCTTTGCTTGTGGTGGTTTTTTTGTTGCTTTCCAGTTTGTTTAATGGGCAGTGTCTGTATAGGTGCCCATGTTCATGGCACTTGCGGCACCTAAATGGGACATGCTCATAGTCCACCGCCTGCACCCGTTCCTCATCATAAACTTCTAAAATGATCTCGTTTGTGAGTGCCCCAGATAGGTCCATTTCCACACAGATCTGGGTGAAGGAAGTGTATTTGCCTCTTAATGTCACATCTGATATCTTTATAAAATGCCCTAGTTTATTGCCAATATCCTTTAGAGACTCCCGCAGCCAATAATCTAAAGTAAGGGAGTAAATTCTTATCCATACTGATATTGAAGTGAACGTTTCTCGTTCTGGGACAAAGTTCATCACCAATGGTCGCATGTACAGTCCTACATCAGCGTAAAAATAGGGTCCTCCCTCAAACACTGTCTTTATCTTCTAAGCTCGTGAACACCACCGTGAAGAAACCCTTGGATCCAAGGTGAAGGTTTATTTCTCCTTTAGGTTTCTAGTTGTACCTTATCCATGCATATAAGGCCTTATCCGTCGGCCAAGTCCCCATAAATTTTCATATGATCGCATGTTCCGCCATGTGATCTTTGTGCACCTGTAGCATTGGATCACTTAAAATGACCTGGGGAGTGATGGTCGATTTGGGTTTACAGCCCCTTGTTGCCCTCAAAGGTGCAACTTTCTGACGGCTGCCCTCTTTCCTCTTCTTCCTACTATCTTCCTCATGATTTGCTCTTAGTTCATGAGATTTGATTTTTCCTGAGTTAGTGTCCTTAGTGATCCCCTTTGTTGGTTCCTTGAAGTGATGCATATCAAATTCCTTGTTTCTGTTCACTATTATGTGATTGTAGGAGGGAGCATGACCTGCCATGGTTGCCAGCTTCAAACCCTAGATCAAAATCAACTTCTCAAGGTATTTTCATTATTTAACGATAAAAAACTAACCATTTAAAAATCTACATATCATTGAGAATGGTCACTTAATTTCTCAAAACTTCATTTTGATTAATGGCTTATATACGCGCACACACACACACACACACACACACACACACACATATACTTGGAATGAAAGTGCCAAAAATCCTTAGAGTACTTATGGGCATTTCCCCAAGAGAATCCAAGAGAGTCAAACCAACAACTAGCAACAATTCAAAGAACTTCACGTTGGGCACCTAGACCACTTGAGCTAAATTTTGTGGAATATATACCAATTTGAAATAAAAAGACATTTCAAATAAAATTACAGAAAACAAAGGAAGTTAGTGACTCACTTGGAAGCTAAGTATTGCACCGTGCCATACCCACAATATTAAGACTTTAAGATGAGACTTCAAGATAAGTTTATAATGCCCCAATAGTGTTGATAAGTCAAGATAAATAGACTCACTCATAGTGGATCTTTATACTTATGAGGAAAAAAATATTCTCTTGGTTCACTCACACCAGGCAATCTTACATTGTACAAACTTAAGCCTAATGCATGAACAATGAAGCCTAAACCTTAAAGGTCTCACACAATACAATCCTACAATGTAGGCACGTTAGCCTAAAACACATACATTAAAGCCTAAAGCTTAAAGGTTGAGACTCACACTCACATGTCCACACCCATGGGTCATTGGTATTCTATATTACACGAACTTTTATTTTTTGTCTAGTAGGTGAAATAGTGAGTTTTCCTTTGATTTGGATATCTTTATGTAGTTTCTTTAGCATTGGCATGCTGATGACATATCTCAATTTTTATTGAATAGGTTTATTTATTAGCTCGATTAGAAAAGAAATCTATTGTGATTGGATATAGAAATTCCAAATGTGTTGTTACATTCTACTAAGACAAATAAAATACTTACATTAACAAAAAAAAAAATTATACCTTAAAAAAACATAATACATAATATTTGAATGACAGATAATAATAATAAAAACAAGTCAATCCTGACTCTTTCTGTTATTTCCAAGTTAATCATGAGTCTTTCCATTCTTTAAAAAAAGAACAAGTCAATCTTGGTGGAGTATTACTCCATCAAACATTATATCATTTTTAGCTTATGTTTCTTGAAATCCTTCATTCCCCCCTACATCGTTACCACCTTCCATTTCATTTATAACCTCCTCATGCTTGTCTGATTGAGCTTCAATTAAGAATCCACAGGTTCACTAAATTGGATTTTTGAACTAGATTTTCATGTTGATGATGATTGGTTTCATTAAACTCAATGAATCGTACACTATTTAACAAACTCTCAAAATTGTTTTGCACTCCAACTTCATTTTTCCCTAGTATTTCATTATTCATCAATGCGAGCCATGTCATGGGTCTCTCGCCGTTGCGTTGAGTACATTATATATCAATGGGAAACTGCATAGATGATGAGAGACCTTTGTTCATTTCACTGTGAAATAGTTGATTTGTATCATGCATTGACTATAATTATCTTGCATGCTGTCCTAGTTTTCCATAACGAATATTTTTGAAATCCATATGACTATAGTTAAGGAATGAAATGGTTTCTATAGAATTATTTCTACAATGTCCCCAACTACCTTGTGGATAATTCTACTGCAACCACCTAGGTCAAAAATATCTAATTCAAATGCGGAGGCGAAAATCGCTAACCATGCCATGGTTGTTCTAAAACCTGGAAATTTTCGGGTTGAAATGAATGTCATGTAAATGTCCAAAGTGCAATATATGTAATGTATAAACCTTGATTACTTAATCACACAATGGAATTAATGGTTAATTATCCACATTTTAACACATTAACAACCAAACCCTAACTGGGGTTTGCAGAAATATTCATATAAATTGATGCATAACATTGTATTCAATAAATATAACCAATACCCAAATTAGAGCTTATCATCGGAACACATAAAAGTGTATGAGATTACACAAACACATAAATATATACAAATGCATAGAGTTTCAACATAATTTTAGTAATCAATATGGCATATACTAGCAATTGCACCAAATGTTGCAAAGGAAACGTCATAAGGCAATAGCATATGGAAGAACATAAATGAAGAGGGACGTGATATGTTACGCGATCTAGATGTTGTCTAATTTAAAACTATTTCCTTTGCAACATAAATTACTATGTTTAACAACAGATAATAAATTAATTTAACTTTACAACAAGTTTAATTTAATTGGAGAAATCTCTACTTACATCAGTGCAACAACCGAATTACATGATCTTTACAAAATATTTAAAATATATTATTATAACATATTTAAGCCATGTAGGAGTGGGAGGGGTTTTAATTGATACTAATGGAGCAAAAAAATTTGACTTTTCTTGGGACTAGGACACACATCTAGAAATCAAGACAAATAACCTGTATCCTAGCATGTGCTTGTAATAAGAAACGAAGTCTCAAGTTCTTCTATGTACCTCTTTAGGTTGCCCCCTTCTAGAGTCACAATTATGCCTATCCACACCATGAGGATATTTTGGGCCACCATAATAGGAATTGTTCTTAGAATGTACAATATTGATAGTTTCAGCTTATGGTCTAAAAGCTAGCCCTTGAGATGATTTTATAAGATGGGGGCTATTTTCTCTTCTGCTACCACCCATCCAAAGGGATGTTGATTAAGTTGGGGATTCCTTTGTGGCATAAACCTCAAGGATGATGGAGGATTTGCAGAGTTGGAGTTGTGCACCCCATTGTCTTTTCCATGTTGTAAAATCAGAAGTCTCCTCCTTGTATCTAGATCCAACTCACATTCAGGTATTTCTCCTTCTTCCCTACCCAGTGAACCATCAACACTTGCTTTTGAAGAACCAATAGTAATAGAATGAGAAGACTCTATAGGTGGAACTGCATGAGAATATTCAGGAACCTTGTCATGTGGTTGGGATTGTCTATGAGATGGAGGACTGGCAATTGGTTTTTCTTGCTGAAATGGGGCCATTAGTGATTTTGGATCTTCAATGTCCATCACAACACAGACAATGCTAAATTTTGGAACTACATTTTCATCCTGAAGCAACAATCAAAATTGTAAACAATAATATCATTTTCATAGTGGGCTTTAATATACTTAAATAGTAAACCAAGAAAATGATGGACAATTTGTTACAACTAAAACCAAAAATGACTGAAATTTACATGTTTCAACCCCCTTTCAGATTCAGCGTAAATCATGCCTTCTGGCACAGGCAAGTCACTATTTCCATTTTCTATAGTTGCTTCATATTGTACCCCACACCCCCACAGAAGACAGAACAAAAACATGTGTCAGGCTAACTTGATGTTGAAACAATCACGGTACACACACAAGGATATAATCCAAGAGCAAAATATGAAAAACATAATGAAAAAGAGAAACTAGAGTTGAGACCTCTCTTACCAAGTAGTTGTTCTCTCTCACCAAGTAGTTGTTGACATTAGGTGCAGATGGAAGATATGCCACATTAGTTTCATATAAGATTTTGGCCATTGTTTGATAAAGGCCCTCATCAAAATCTCTGTAATAACACAGACATCTAACAATATTAAAAGGCATGTAGTTTTTGACAACAGAAAAGACATCTATAGTATAATAATCAAATAGAACTTTAAATGAACGTTTTTGACAACATAAAAGACATCTATAGTATAATAATCAAATAGAAATTTAAATGAACTTCTGGTTGGTGAAAGTAGATTTTTTAAATGCATAATCAATACTAAAACTTTTAAATATATATAAAAGAGCTAAATACATCCAGAATTAAGTCAAATCTATTATGTGCCATCCAAATTGTAAGTACAAGCATATCCTAAAATTAGGTAATTTTTTACCTAAATTACTTTACAACCTTCACCTTACAAAAGTTACTTTACAACCCTGACCGTCAAAACGCTCAAGCCCATGAAGATTAACTCATAACACTCAATCCCTTAAATTAGAATTTTTTTAACTGAAACAAAAAAACATTATGCTATAAAAATGATAACAATACAGAGAGATTTCATGACGCATCACTCAGCTGGTTGTCCACAATACAGAGATTACATAACGCATCACTCTGAGATTTGTTCTGCACTCCAACACTGTTTGTTCCTGGTTTTTTATTATTCATCGATGGTAGCCCTGTTGTGTGTGCCTGAGCTCATGTGATTTGCAGTATTTGGATTAGAAGTTCCTGAGCTCATGTGATTTGCAATATTTGGACCTGAAGCCCCACTGGTAGGTGTACCATCATCGTGGTTTTGTTCTAAGAATGCTCCATTCTGTTTTCGGTATCACCATAATTAACAGTAGCAGGATTATGATGGGGATCACGCTTTACTGAATGTTGCAAAGGGGTTATCGGCGTAGATAATCCCACTCCTGCTGCCAGCCCAACGATATTGCGACCCACCCTCTTGTGAAATTGAACATTCTCTGCAGTTTCTTGTTGTGATTTTCCCAAGCAGGTGCTAATTTGGGATTGCGAAGGTGGGAATACAGTGCCACCAGAAAATCCATTAAAATAAATACTAGGAAAGGGTACCTCTGAACGCTGCGTTGTCACAGGCCCTGTGCTGCTTCGCATGGTTGTGGGTTTGAAAGCTGGACGATAAAGATTTGAAGAGTACCATGCAGTACTGCTTGTTCCTAGTCCACCTGTGGATGTAAAAGTAAATGAGGTGACCCCTTGTTGGTTCTGTGAAAACTGTGGAGTACCCAATGGAGGGGCGTGCATTGGTGGCGCTGCAGAGTACCCTGTCATAATGGTAGATGCATCTTGTCTTCCAACTCTTGCAGCGATGGCGGGCTCTGCCTGTTGCAATAACCAATCAATGGTCTTCCCGCCAGTGTCGTGGCCAAGGTCTCTACTGAGCTCGGCGATTTCTTTGGCTCCCTCTATTGTGGATCCTACAGTGGATCCTAAGGTTTTGCAGTCCAAGTCTCCAAGAGTCTAGTAAGCTCGTCTAACTTTCTTTTGCAGTCATGGGGTACCTGAACTTTGGGGGCCCATGTTCTTGCTGCCTCCTTCTCGTGCGTAATTTCTATTTCTGCACGAGTTTTGCGTTTGTCATCTTCGTTCTTTTGTTGGAGAGACGGACAGAGCTTCTGGTTGGAGCTGATGTAGCAGTTGCTTTCCTTTTAGCCGGGGCTACCTGATGGAGACCCTTCTGCTGCTTAATTTCTATTTCTGCATCACATTTTTCGGTTGTCACTTTCGTTCTTTTGCTGGAGAGACGAGCTGATCTTCGTGTTGGTTTTAGGTTAGCAGGGGCCATGTGAAACGAGTGGAGGGGAAAATAGATGCTCTTCAATTAAGCTCGTTTCGTTGCAGCTATCTTTGCAGGTGAACGCAAGAAAGAAATAATCAAAAGTAGAGTTCCTTGGGCTTAATGTTTGATAAAGCAGTGGCTGAGCGAGTATTAATACCATTTGATGAATGCAATTCTCCCTACGCTTACATTTGGATAATGAGATTTACTAAGTATAGTCGGGGTTATGATAACGTTCAAGGGCCTGAGTCATAATGAGATGTACAGCATTATCGTGTTTAAATATGATATAATATTACCAGTGTATATGTATGTTAAAGTAGTATAATTTCAGTGATTTTTATGTATTAGATTACGTCCATAAGTCACACTCTCTACACTTTTAGTTGGCTTATGGGTAGAGTGGTCTCACTCTCCACACTTTTAGTTGGCTCAGGGTTGGAGTGATTTGACATTAAAAGAATTTCATTCTGCAAGCAACGAACATTATATGTGTATCTTATATATATATATATTT
>APFE030265058.1:0-41704 GCA_000404065.3 Pinus taeda | reverse complement strand
ACCTGCGTACCCAGAGATAAACATGATTTTTAATGACTTTCTCTCTTTTTTGAAGTTTGACATGGAGAGTAGAGGTATTAGGCTTGACAAGGAGGATAATGTGACTATTGATGGAGCCATATTAACTGCAGATAGTCATGGTGACAAATTTCAGTGTAACACTATGCCATCTCAAGTATCTGTGATCTTGTGATCAAGGTGGCCACACAGATTTTGGCAGGAAAATTTATGAGTAAGTGTCACGCAGATGAAGTGTCGACACCTGTTGTTGCTCTAGCAACCCAATGCGCCGAAGGAGTTCAATTTAATTGGGCATGCTATCTCTTCGGTGAGTTCCTTGCGAACTACCGTAAGGCACAAGATCTCAATAAGACCTTCCACTATGCGTGGCCCTTGCTGTCCATTGTGATGGTAGCCTGGGATCTGCCTAAAGATAGTCAATTCCTGTCGGTCGCGTCAGACCTTCCAGAAGCAGCGAAGTATGCTTCGCTGTGGGCGACCAAGGATGCTCACTGCATCAAGGATAACAAGATCTTGATGGAAATGAATATATGCATGGCTATCAATCGCAAGCCGCGATTATCGCCTACTGTGTTTGCCAAACTGTAGGAGTACGTGGAGTTCAAGGAAGACTTTCAGCGCGTATCGATTCGGGCAGGGAAGGACCCTGAGCAGAAGTGGCATGACTTTCCTTACTTGGAAACTAATGACATGATTGATGCAGTTCATGATCGCTGGCTGGCAGAGTGGCGCACTGCCTTAGACTCGGTAGTGGGATCGAGCAAGTCCGACGCACAGCGCAAAAAGGAAGAGGCCAAGCTCAAAATGGTACAGCTGGCCAAGAAGAGGAAGAAGGAGGCCGCTGACAAGGCCCAGGTAGAGTGCGATGCTGCACAGTAGGTGAAAAAGTAGACAGGCAGAATAGAGCGCGGCTCTAACAAAGGTGCAAGGTCGCCCTCACCTGAAACAAAGGAAGAAATGGATGAGCAGATAGAACAACATAGAGCGGACCCGCAGACGGCATTGTACCATATCAAGCATCCAAGGGGACAGGAAAAAGTTGGGCCACGAAAGAAATGGAAGGCCAGTAAGACGTCGTTGGACCCAATCACCCTAACAGAGGGATATTTGAATGAAATTGGAGATACGGTGCGGGATGTCACCGCAGAGGTACTACAACAGTTTGAGCAGTAGTAGTAACAAGTATTGGGGGCCATCCAGACGGGTCTACATAAGCTGCAGATCCGTGCATCACAGGCTGGCGTGGTGTTCACCAGCCTTGCCATTGGTACTTCAGAAGCTGCCTAGATGCTGCGTGTGAAGGACTCCCGAGTGATAGTGCTGCCAGACGGAGCACTGACCACAGAAAACAAAGCTGATAGGTTTGCTGTCAGTGCCCTCAAGGGAGTAGGGCTGAACTTGGTAGCGCTTCCTGGTGAAGTGTTCGACCTACTGCAAGATGGAGTGATCGCAGAGCTGAGGGTCCATGAAAAACGCGCTGTGTAGGTGATTGGTGAGCAACAGATCAATAATGTGCAGATGGCCCTACAACAAGACTCTGCCATCGCCACCATGACTGATGTTATCGACCGAAACAAGTGCATAGTTCAAGTTGTGGAGGAAGCATGCCGAATGGTCATAGATTTGGCCATTCCTGAGGGAGAACCGGTAGAGGTGCGCGTTCACAAGCTTGCTACAGGGGTGCATGACGCGCGCACAAAGTTGGCTAAGGTTTAGTTGGAGTTGAACCTAAATATTGTAGATTTTCAGTTGAAGGCCCAACCTTAAACTTCGCTAGAAGTAAAGAAGCAGCGCGCAACCATTGTCACAAAAGCAATAACGGAAGTAGACAGTGCAGTAGCAGATTGCACACAACTGTTTGAATATTCATTGAGGTCCTGACCAATCTTTAAGAGGATTCTAATGTACAATGGTTGGAGACAGAGGCGCGAGAACTGTAGTAGCACTATGACAATGTAAAAGGAACAATGCGCACCATCACCCTCACACAGAGACTTGTGAAGTTGTAGGAGGCCAAAACAATGAAGGAACAAGAAGATGCAGTAGAGCACAAAGAGGTAGTGCTGAAGGCACACTTAAAACCTTGGTTGGACAAAGCTTATTCAGTCACAACCTCCATTGAAGGCAAGCTTGCTAGTCTGCAGGTGACTTAGGACCAACGACAGATCAGTTGGTTGAAGAAGTGAAGCAGGCGGCTGCGCAGTGCACTGCCAAGGTTTCCGTCATACAGGTCGAGATGGGAGGTCTTCGCGCCAAAATATCCACACCCGCAGAGTGACTCGAGGGTGAGTCACCATGTTTGTGTTGGGGGCCTCTTGGGAATGGGTCCCCCCAAGAGCAGTTTTGGGGCTAAAAGCCCATGCTTTGGGACAATTTTGTAATAAAGTTGTAAAGTCTCCACATTTTGTGGTTGCAGAGTGCGAAGGTGTCAAGAGTCATAAAGGGTTGTCCGCCCTTATTTTGTAAAGTGTCAAGTTGGCTATAAAGATCTACCCATGGTTTGCGGACCATGGGATTGTATAAAAGAGAGCTAAGTAAGTAAGCTCTAAGTAGGAAGAATAAGGAAGCTTTGGAAGTTTTGGTAGAGAAGTCTAAGTATTTTTGGGTCTCAACATGGGTAGAGGCTCTGCATCCGAGTGCGCAAAGGCCTAGGGTGGAAGTCTGCAACTGAGTGCGCATACCCTTACAGCTGTGTGCGTAGGGTGGATAGAGTCTGTATTAAACTAGAACATATCAATAAAGAGAAGTATTCTACAATTACTATGTATTTAGTCTCTGTTAGTGCATCTGATTATACTCTGATATGGGTTTATTTTACAATGTTTATTTGATGCGTGAATGTATGTAATTATATCTATTAAATGAATGCAAGTAAAGATATCAGTTTAAGCGACGCTAATTGTAATTGACTGGTAAGATAAGTAAAACACTTGAGATAACTTGGGAACTTATACAATACATTGTCATAGCTACGCAAAAGTACCTGAACCGCTGGTTAGGGCTGCACAAAGGTCAATCATACACCTTCACAGAGGTACTAAAGGGTGAAATAAAGGGTAGATTGATACAACCCTAAGGCTTAGCGACTTGCTCGAAAGCAGGGGCAGGGGATATAAACTGACATCACGACCATCTCAGGGTCTGGAAACTTGGTTCCAGCATCCCCCCATACTACTTCGGGTGAGACTTCGGTCTGCCCTCCACGGGATGATGCTGAGGGGGCCAGTAGTGTAGGGATTTGTTTGGCTGACTAACGCTGAACCTGGGTCAGGGCCCACAAAGCCAACATTAGCTAGATGAGGGTTTGAAATGGGGAGTTTATATAGCTTTGATGGAGGGGAAATGGATCCTATTATTATGGGAGAGGCCTTATCCCTTATGGTTTGTTCCATCTTAATAGGGGAAAGGAGCCCACACAAACTCTCTTGGCTCTATCTTGCTCAACCATTTACCAGACTTCCATTCACGAAGCTTCTAGAGATGGAAGCTTCGACTCCATTTTTAAAGACTTGCCAAAACGGGGTCGGTGCGAGTGATGAAAGGCTCACTTTCACTGTTCAGCGCTAGTCCTAGTTTTAAACTCTACAAATCGGTGCAGGGGAAGAACTAAGCACTAGCATCGATCTTGAAAATTTAGCTTGAAGGAAGATTTTTGGGAAATGATGAAGGAGGGAAATGTTCTTTACATGAAGATGAATGTGGGGACATGTTCTTCATGGTAGGGAAACATATGAGGGTCACTGTAGAGGTCCTCCAGGATTGAGGAACGAGGAGTACAGGGACAGTGACAAAATGTTGTGTAATAGATGCCCCCTAAAGCATGAAGGCCAAATAAGAGTGGGGGGTGAAATGCTTTACGAGTAGATGCATGGAACCAGAGGCCGCCACCAAAAACCTGCAAGCAAGTATAAATACATATTCATCATTGAAATCTCTGATACATGAATCGTGGTATGGATGCAACCATCCAGAAGAATATCATGTAAATGGATCCAAGGTATGGGTGCAATCATCCAGTATGAAGGATCCTATCAAACCCAAGGTATGGTCGTAGCCATCCAATAATGAGAAGGATTACATATAACAGACTCATGGTATGGTCGCAACCATCCATCTGAAAGAGACATGTATGTAAGCATGATCATGTCACATCACCCTGCAACCTAGACTTGTGTAATCTGAGCCCAGGGTCTTGCACTCCAACAGGACCCAATCAAAGTACAAGTTCTAGCACATGAATAGTTATGTTGATGTCGAACGTGCTAGAAAATCGCTTGATTACCAATCAATGATGTTAATTGTTAACATGGGTGAGAGAAACCACCAATAATGACAATGGCTCTCAAGTTACCAGCAACATAATTCACGAAGTGTGAATAAGGAACTGAAGTCGAACACCCGTGAAGTCACCCGATTGAAGGCTAATGATGTAAACCTGTCATCTAGTATGAAGAACTTGCCATTAGGGCATGCAAGCTATAAGGTAATGGAAGGGAGTCTCTAAGCCAACTTCCCGGATAATGAGCTGAAGTCGATAGGAAGTGACCATGTCAAAGGAGGGCCATGATGTATCCCACGTCATCGACATGAGATAAGGGATGCAATGATTGTGAATGATACAGAGAAATAGGAATGAGTGTAAACTGCAGAAAGATTAACTCTTGAACATATCGGCGACACGACTTCCGAAGTTTGGGAGCTTTAGGATCTATAGGATTGGAGCTCATAATGACAAGTTAGAAATAAAATGGAAAGAGAAAAATGGCAGCCCAAACCCAGGAAAGTCAATGATGAAGTGGGGATATCCCAACCTGACATGAAGTAGAAGAGTGTCATGTTCAAGAGTGACTAGCTGCCGACTCAACTGGTAAAAATTTCCCATTTTCCCCCACCATTTCTGGCAAGTGCCCCAATTATTTTTGATCGCAAGCTTGAAGGGGATATCATGTGCTTGCACTGTAAGTCCATCCTTCGGATGAATCTGACCTAGTAAGATTAATGAGCCCTAGGAAGGAGAAGCTCATGTCCGTCATGGTGACGAATCCGATGTTGTTTAATATTTTAACGAGTCCGAAAAAGGTATAACTTGGTATATTTTTCATGTTTAGAGAGTTTGAAAAAGACAGAAAAGAAAACTCCAAAAGGTCCCTTTTCATACAGTTTTGTTTCTCGAGCCCGAAAAGGTAGAAAAAAAACTTGAGAGAACCGCTTGACCATGTCAGCCAAGGTGTACCTTTTTCGTAAATAGTTTATCCCAACCCGAAAAAGGGGTAAATGTATACTGGGTAAACAACATTTCTCAACCTTTAACGAGTTCAAAAACAACAAGAGCTTGACAGTATTTTCGTGTTTTAAGGGTCGAAAAAGAGCTGAAAGCAAACCCCCCATTTTTATTCTCTTTTAACGAGTCAAAAAGGGAAAAATACTCGGCGATATTTTCATTTGAGTTTTTACGAGTTGAGAAAAGAGCCTAAACATGACTCCAACACCATCATCAACAATCGCATCATGTGTCGCTGCACAAGAAGCGAACGTACTGTTGGGTGAAAATATTGTCGTTTAATTTTGTTGTAGTACTTGCCCAACTATTTAATTTGTCAATCCGAGGATCGTTGGCTTAAGAGGTACATGCACTATATATGCAGGACCGAATTGGAACTAATCCAATCTAATCTAATCTAAATTACTGAAATCAAATTAATCTAGGAAGGCATTGAAACATTAACTATAAAAGCAAGAAATTGCATAAGGGAAAAGCAATACAACATGTGAAGAATTTGAATGACAAACAACATATGTGAGCTCACAACAATAAAGATATCTTAAATTATATTACAAGAACCAAATAACAAATCATGAAAGTGTAACAATAAAAGAATATGAATCAAAGCTAAGAATCCCCTTCTCCTAATTACAAAATTGTCTCTTAAAGCTAATCTCTATTCTTTTAAAATGAAGAGAGAGCACTCTCTTATATACATGAAGAAGATAACCATATCATAATTACATATCCAATATTCTCTCAAGCACTCTCAACTACTTTCCCATTATTACAAAATATGATCCCTTTGAATCCTCCACACATCTCTCACATATCTTGGATAAGATATGCCAACCAAATCCTCCATGATTTTCTCCTTAGGAATATACTTGAATAGTTATCTCCTTAATATGGTGGAGGAGATATTTGAGAAGTCTCTTGGAAGTAATTATTCACATATTTCCTACACATCACAAAACTCACATATTCTTGAGATATATATAAAAATATGTATATTTTCTAATATTTAATCATAAATTCACTTGTAATACAAAAATGAATAAAATGGAAATTAAGAAGGTGAAACCCAAATGTATTTATGAAAATGATATGATAAAAGGTTAATGGGATGATGAAATGTAAGGAATAGTGAAGAAAAAGGTGGATGAAAATATGACATTTCTGAGTCCCAACACGCACTATCCGATTTCTAAGGTAAGAATAGGCGAAAATGCTTGTAAAACCGTAAAACATCATGTAAAAGTTATAAAAAGGGAAAAAGTAAATTATTTTTTACCATTTACCTCTTTTACCTCTTTTGGAGCAAATTTTTACTCATTTGTGCCCTAGATCTTCAGGAGTGGATTGCAGCAGATCCAGGGGGCCGATCGACGATCCATTAGTTGCAGGTAAGAGCCGAGACCCTAAGCTTTATTTTCATACCTGTTTTTCTTGCTTTCAACCTTTTTTTTTAGATTTTTAAGGGGATTTTGGCAAAAGAAAATTCGCCCTTAGTTGGCGTGAGATCCAGGCTTGAGATCGTGTCGATCAAGGGTTATTACAATGGGCACTTGTGCCGATCGGTACCACTGTTTTTAAAAGAGTCACGTCGACGTAGAGAGTATACAAATTTCGATTTTTGCCCAATTTATTTGCTTTAAATATGCAATTTTTTGGTAAAAAGACTGATGTTGACTTGAATCTATGCTGTTTGTAGGCAAATTACATCAAAAAGATGGTTGATTGGAAAGAACACAAGCACGACACAATTGATTCATTGGCGTTGGCAGATAAAAACTGTCTAGATGCTCTGAGGAACTGCGGGCTCCTCAAATTCTTCCTTACACTGGGCCTTTGAGCTCAACCTGAGCTGTTACAATACTTGAGAAGTCTGTGGGATGTTGGACGGGAAGTCTTTGTGATCCGGGACCAAGAGCTAGAGCTAGATACTTTAGACATCTACTTCATCACTGGACTATCCTGAAGAGGGAAACCAGTCAATTTGTATGGGGCCAGGCCCATTGGGGCAAGTGTGAATATGTTTCTTGCAAAACATTGTCCAGAAGCACTGAAATAAAAAAGCGACAAGATTGATATCATGAGTGTTAATGACCTTGTACTGAAAGTGCTTCTCTTGACCATAAACAAAGTTTCTCCGTCTTAGGCATTGCATGAGTCCAACAAGTCCAAATTCTGATATACCATAGACTGCACGGCGCCCACTGTCTTCAACTGGGCGGAAGCCATGAAAGTGAATATGAAATGCCAATTATCCAAATGCAAGGCAGGGAACCTGAAATAGTTTGGATATGGTTCTATTCTGGTGACTTTATTTTTGGGATGGATCCCACTATTTCATTATCAGCTGGGAGAGGTAAAATCCCCATTGCCATGAGTTCCACGGATGGTTTGATGGAGTGAACTGATGCCCAGAACCAGTGGGGGCCAACATATGTCATACAATCCTGCTTTCTTTGCGTGGTTGAGGCTTCAACTGATTGTGGTAGAGGATTGGCCATATAGCGATACTAACTTCTATGGTGATCCTGACATGCCGCTCCCAGAAGGGGAGGATTTTGATGATGGAGGTAAGCAAGGAATTTTGAATTTTGATATTTTATTGTTTTTGAAATATATGCATTAGTGACACTTCGGTTTTGTAATTGTAGATGTAGGACCGGAGTGACCAGCTAGGATGTCCCCGATTGCTAGACACGTTACTCGACAGCTTGAGATCGCTCCTTATCAGGAAGGAGTCGACAATGAGGAAGAGATTAGGCGGAATATCAATAACCTAACTAGTCCTTTCAACAGTAAAAGAAGTTCATTTCTTTTCAAATGCTTATAATGATGCAATTCTAACTTTCAATGATGCTACATAATGCAACATATCGATTCAACAAACTAGAATGATGTATTTTTCAATGGAATGATAAAATTAATTTGTCAAATAAACACTTCAATGAAAAATTTTCAAACAACCAACATCAATCATATGCCAAGCAGGACAAGAAGAACTCCTCTCAAACCAAGCATGCAAAGACTCAATTGAAACAAAACAAGCAATGTGATCTATGCTCGAAAAGAGACTTTCAATCAAGAGAAGAGCAAACAAAACTTTTACTTATTCAATTGAAAGAAAGCAATCCAAGGACTAAAACATGAAATGCATAGGGAAGCTAACCAACAACTCGACTTGATGAGTAGACAAACAATTGAATGGATGATGACGTAGATGCCCTAGGGACACAAACCATCCAAAAAACCCAAAAAATCAAGTAGGGAAAACTCAAACCAATCAAGCAAACAAATAAAGATAACGAAGCTTTCTAGCCAGGGAGAATACAGGAAAACAAGCCAAGAGACAGAGCTTATGAGGGCAGGACACACTGGCAATGATTCAAGAGAAACCCTGATCTTAACCTACAGGAATCGGTGTCAGTGATTAATTCACAACAAGTGCCACAAAGGGGTACGATGCACTGTTTAAGAGAAAATCGCACTAATCGACGCGACTATCAAAAAATAAACAACGTTGATCAAGGATTTCAAGGAAAAAATAATTTATTTATTTATTTTATTTTTTTATTTTTATTTTTATTTATTTATATTTTATTTATTTTATTTTTTATTTTTATTTTATTTTATTTTAATTAATTAATTTATTTATTTTTTTATTATTTTTATTTATTTATTTATTTATTTTTTCAGAAAGAAAAACCAGACTTGTCACTCTAAATTCAAGACTCTAGGTAGCAGACAGTGTAAAGTACAGAAAACCAAAAAGAAAGAGTGATACGACAAAAGTCAACACAAATCATGAAATGCAAACAATCCAAAGAGAGGGATGGTTCCCCAGCGGAGTCGCCAATTTGTGGAGTAGGTAAATCTCCTCTACGGACGAAGGTGATCCCTCTAGCCCAAGAGTGGGTCTAGCCACAAATAGAACAATCTAATGTAAACTTCCTTAGATTAGAATCGAATAAAAGGGCCTACCTCTTAGAATGCTAATCCGCTTGATGGTGATCTCGCTTCTTTGCTCCAGTTTCCTTTCATTCTTTTTGTTCAAATACCTGAACCAAACACAAAAGAGACAAAAGAAAATGTGATAACATACAATCACATTCAATCTGCTTAAAAAGTTAAGGAATCTTAAGCCATCAAATGTAATATGACACTTAATGTAAGAAATAAACCATTAGTTGTATTAATAAAACTCAAAGAGAAACATAACCTGAGCCTTGATGTTGCAGGTTCCCTTTATCATGTCTGGGTTCCAACACCACTAGAAGCATCTCTGATTCACCCTCAACGCAATGGAAGTTCAAGGCCTCTTTCCTTATGCTCCAAACCAAACACAACAAGCTTATTCTCCCTTCACACATAAACTAGAAGGCTAAGGATCTTAATATGGCTCTCAAGATTTGCAGATTATTTCAACCCTTTCATTAGCTAGCTGAGGGTGTGAAATAGGGAGTTTATATAGCTTTGATGGAAGGGAAATGGATCCTCTTATGATGGGAGAGGCCTTATCCCTTATGGTTTGTTCCATCTTAATAGGGGAAAGGAGCCCAAACAAACTCTCTTGGCTCTATCTTGCTCAACCATTGATCCAGGTGGATCTCCAGACACCAGTGGCATGGAAAAGGTTCAAAATTAAAAGTGGCAAAAAGACAATTAACTTGACATCAGATCGAAGTGCTCGTTGCCTTGATTCCAACGGTGTGAACGCCACTCCAATCTGAGTCTGAATGAGGAAGATAGAGGCAGTCAAAGTTTTGGTTGACTTTTGCTAGCTAGGCAGGATTAATGGAGACACAATTTGGAATTTTTCTGGCAGACGGTTGGCTGGATTCTGGGCAAAATTGTCGCCTTGTTAAAAAGTCTCCTTCGGTCTAAATTCTAGATTTTCAAAAACAACATATTGTTTTAAAAAACAAAAAAAATTATTTAAAAAAAGGGTGGTGGGCCACCAACGCCACCACCCCAATTTGTATCATATGTAATATTATGGAGGGGCGGGCCACTACCCCCAACCCCTCCCCCCATACCACGGAACCATTACACCGTGTAGAGGATTAGGTGGTGGGCCAACCCTTAGGGCACAGACCCAACCATGACCCATTAAATGAAACTGCCACACTGATAAGGAGCCACCGTTGGAGCGAAGGTGAGGTGGGAGGGCCACCCAAGGTGGGCCCAGCCCGACCTCCCTTCCAAAAAGGTATTTCCGTTATGTAAAATGGGAGGGGGCGGGGTTTGACTGCCCGACTTCCTCGACAACAAACAGATCTATAACCACTCTGCCCAATGGGTTTTTGGAAAAGTCTGCCCACCTTGGGATATTTAACACTCAGTTCACCAATGCGCCTGGGAGGAGGAGCGCGCACGTAGTTCGAGGCAGGTTATTTTGCAGGTGGCAGAACCATGAGTAGTGCAGAGAGAGGGGTGGAACCATGATCTGAGCAATTCTCCAGGGGGGCCAGATTTTCATTTTGTCAGATTTTGACAAATTTTATATGATTTCAAAATTTCTCAACTCCACGAATGCAATGGTGCTGTTTGTTTCTCCAATAGAGGTCTGCATTTTTTGACCATTTTTCAGTATGGAGGTATAAGACTTCTTTTTGTAAATGATGATCGTACTCTTCTTTCTCATGCCTTTTAATGAATGAAGGCCTCCCCATTGATCGAGCATGGCCTGGAGACGCAGTCCAAATCGGACGAACTCCATTATCAAGTCTCTTGTCTTCTTTCATGCTTTATGTGTTTCTCCTCTTCTCTCATGTGCACATTAAATTTCTATGTTTAAGCTACAATTTATGCATATAATTCTTTAATACATCTATAAGAAAAAGATATTGGATCAAGTGGTATCAGAGCAGGTCTTTATGTGAATTGCATGTTTGTATGCTAACAAGAAACAGGGTTCGAAGAGGTGAAGGGAAACTAAAGTCTTTTGATCCTAAAGCGGGGCGTGCACATCGAAGGAGAAACATGGTAGATGAAGAGGCTCGTTATGAAGAGGAGCTCAATTTCTGCAAAACCTTATACGCAATGGTAGAAAATGTCAGTTAGTTGCTTTTAAGGATGGAGAAAGCAAAAGGGAAGAAGGCAAAAGAACAAGGTTCAGTGCATGGAAATGGCGAAGAAGAACCCCCTCCTTCTCCTTCCACAAGTGAAATTTCTTCTTCCTCTCATCACCATCATCATAGAAATTCAAGGGATGCATCTAAGAAACCTTTCCTTAAATTAGATGTCAAATTTGATCTTCCCATGTTTAACGGTGAAAGTAATGCAGAAAATATTAATAACTGGATTAGGCAGATTGAAATCTATTGCAGGATTCAACAGATTGAAGAGGACGAGGCAAAGATTCTGCTGGCCTCTTTTCGGCTGAGTAGCGCCACTCTCATCTGGTGGGAGAGAAAATTGCGAAGCAGTAAGAGTGTGGGTAATCTTCTTTCCTCACGGCCTAGTTTCATTTCTGCATTAAAGGAACAATTTTATCCCTTGGGTTATAAGCAAAAAGCCTTAATGGATTGGCAATACTTAAGGCAAGGCAGAGGTCAGGGTGTTCAAAGCTTTACAAAGGAGTTTAGAAAACAAGCACTTAATTTGGGAATTGTACTTGACTCACCTGAAGTAGTAACTAAGTATATTGGATCATTACATAGTTACCTTAGACATTCATTATTATTGTTTGAACCAACTACTATTGACTCGGCCAGTGTAAAGGCCATCCATCTTGAGAACAGGGGAAAAAATGAAAGAGATGATCATTTCAAGAAACCACCTTTCAAACCTCCAAATGGCAAACCCAAATTGAAAGGAAAAGGAAAGGAGAAGAGGACGACATCAACCAAGAAAGATGAAGGAGAAAGGCCTTATTGCACTCACTGCAAAAAGGAAGGTCATGACGACGATCATTATTGGAAACTGTACCTAGAAAAGAGACCAAAGAAGTATGGAGGAAAAGGCAAGCAGAAGATAGTGGAAACGGTGCAGCAAGACCTTGGCTCTGATTCCGGAGATGAAGCATTGGTCACAACAGCAGGAACAAAAGGCACTCTTACACCTCATGTTAATTCTAAATCACATGAAGGCACTAGTTCAATAGATGAGTCTCTTCCCAATGAACAAAAGAGAATTGAGCTATTTCATATTAGAGTTATCATAAATCATACAAAAGTGAAAACTCTATTTGATATCGGATCCCAAGAAAACTTAATTTCAGAGTCCTTGGTAAAGAAGTTAGGCTTAGAAACCAAACCACATCCAAAACCTTACCCACTTGGATGGATACATGATAAAGCAAAATTGAACGTAACTAAGCAGTGCAAGGTTAAACTTGTGAATACTTCTAAGTTAGTGGATGAGGTAAAACTTGATGTGATACCATTGGATATCTGTGGCATGGTGTTAGGGAGTCCATATCTATATGATAGAAAGGCAATCTTCTTCCATCATGAAAACAAATACCAAATCACAAAATATGGGGTAGAATATATTGTAAGGGCTTATCAAACTAAAATCAATGCCAACCTTGTAAGTGTAGGACAAATGAAGAGGTTGGTGAATTCTAGTAAGGGTTGCATGCTTATGGTTGTAGGGGGGGAAGATGTAGAATTATCCGATGCTTTCCAGGGTTGTGATCATGTGCATAAAAAGGAATTATGTGAATTAATTTCTAACTATGATGAGATGTTTCAGGAACCAAGGGGATTACCTCCAAAGAGGGAAATCCAACATGAGATCCATTTGCAGCATGACGCTCCTTTACCAAATATTGGCATGTACAGGATGTCGACCATTGAGATGGAGGAGATCAAAAAGCAAGTGCAGGTACTATTGAACCAAGGGGTCATTAGACCAAGCACTTCTCCATGTGGCTCACCGATTTTCTTAGTGCCGAAGAAAGATGGCACATGGAGGATGTGCATGGATTACGGAGCACTAAACAAAATTACGGTGAAAAATTGTTACCCTCTTCCCCGCATTGATGACTTACTAGATCAGTTAAAGAATGCTATCTATTTCACAAAATTGGATTTGCGTAGTGGTTATCACCAGGTTCAAATTGGAAAGCAGGATGCGTGGAAAACCACCTTCAAGACCAAACAGGGGTTGTTCGAATGGATGGTGATGCCATTCAGACTTTGCAACGCTCCAGCCACTCTCATGAGGGTCATGAACGATCTCTTTAGGCGTTTCATTGATGAATTTGTTCTTGTATATCTAGATGATATTCTTGTCTTTAGTAAAAGTTGGAAAGAACATGTATGCCATGTGAAGAAAGTTCTTGATGTATTGAAAAAAGAAAAACTCTATGTAAAATTGTAAAAGTGTGAGTTTGGGAAAACCTCTTTGGTTTACCTAGGTCATTGTTGAGTCCCAAACTTACACCTTCCCTACATCCCTTTTCAGCCTTTTTCTCCAGTTACCTGAACCTCTAAGCTATCAAATCACTGCATAATAGTTTAAAATGAGTATATAAATGGTTTCCTAACTATGTTTTGTGACTGCTATTTGGTTTAGATTTTTGTTCAACCAGTTGCGGAATCTGCCACTTTTCGCAGCCAGAATCAGTTTTCGCAGCCATTTTGTTAAACTGTATGCTACAGGTGTCCATTGAAGAACTTAGCCACATGGGCAAGCTATAAAGGACGTGGACATGGAGCGTGTCCCCTTGGTTCAGCCAAATCATCCATAAAAACCTGCGGTCAAGGCCGGTCAAACGGTGGTCAACATAAAGAGTTAAGCGGTGGCACAGCTCTGTTTTCAGCACGAGGAGGTTTACGTGGCAAGGTCCTGAGTTTTAGGAGGTGCATTAACACCTAGGGACTGCTCATCGACTGAATCCAACAAACATCTCTTGGATTTACTGTCCACGGCCACCATACTGCTACAACTCCGGATTTTGTATTTTACGTGCTTGGCCACTTGCGCAGGCCGTGTTAGTTTGTTATGTATTCCTCTGCTATAAATAACACATCTCCATATGCGTATAGCTAGTTAGTTGTTTTGTAAATTTGACTGTTGTAAGAGCCTTGGAGCCGAGACTTAGTCTCTATTTCATGACTGTTTTTCAATATATGAGAAAACGCTGATTCTTGGTTGAAATTCGTGATTGGTTTTGAATGACCGAGGGTGCAGAGGGCCCCTGTACACCAAGGTCTTGTAGCTTATGTATAGCTTTATGTTTTCCTTACGTTTTATGCTTTTGATACCATAGATACTTGCTGTACATATATTAATTTTCTTATGGTTGATGTCATTTGCCTGTTCATAAGTTCTCTCATGCTTTTATTTGGTTGACAACTGATCAGTGTTTGCATTTCAGGTTCTGATAGGAAGCCCGGGCAGTACATATAGGTTTTGATGACTAATGACATTGATGGGATTATCTTTTCCTACTGCTGATTTGCTTTATTGATTTTATTTCCAGCATTGCTTATTTCTTAGTTCTGCTTTGATTTATTTACTTTGCTGCAAGTTAGTGATTAGACTATTCATATCATTCTTCAGTTACCAAATGATGAGGGATTGTAAGAGTGAATGTGTAGCTTAATCTTAGTTTTATTTCATGCAACTTAGATATCAAATCATTCAATTTGTGTATGACTACTTCCTATAGCCAGAGCGAGTCAAATGGTGAGGGGTCAAAAATAAGTTGATGTGATATGATTAGTTTACTTTGATTTCAGTCTTTCAATTGCTTTGAGTTCAGTCTTTTCTCTTCTTTATAACAATAGTAAGGATACTGGGTTCCATAGTCATAGTTCACTGTTTTGTTAATTAGAATTTAGGCACATCTTGATTTCATCATTGTAAAGTTTGAACACTTTTAGATCGCTTTGAAGTTATTCATTGAATACAATTGTCCACATCTCACACACACCATTTCACATTAGGAAATCAACAAGAAGATAAATCCAAAAACAAACTAAAAAAACTAAAAACGACAAGGAAATAAGAAAATGGTTATCTTGCATAGATAATGCACTTCATTTCAACAGTTTACGACTCCCGGATTGACAATTCACGTAGCAATTTAGAACACACTAAATTGACCAAACATTTCGGTGCCGTTGCCGGGGAAGTGAAACTAGGTAGCCAAGTTTCTA
Organism: Pinus taeda; assembly: GCA_000404065.3. Taxonomy (NCBI): domain Eukaryota; kingdom Viridiplantae; phylum Streptophyta; class Pinopsida; order Pinales; family Pinaceae; genus Pinus; species Pinus taeda. The sequence continues at coordinate 26,296 of APFE030265058.1, read as the reverse complement.
AAAAAATATATATAAAAACAAGAAAATTTCAAGAAAGGTAAAAATTGATGATTTCTCAAAGTATGCTCTCCTCTTGCACCTAGTGTGACCTAGAGGATCAGAAAAGAGAGAGTTATTGATTTAATATTTCCTTGAGTATGCTCTCTTCTTGAACCTTGAGTGATCTGGAAGATCAGAAAGAGAATTATTAACCTGACTTGAAGAAATAAAAATGATATGCATAGAGCAAGAGATTCTAGAGGAAGGTTTATAGCTAGGGCCAAGAGTTCAATTTTTACAACTCCATCTACTCCAAGGTATAAGCAAGATACACCTCCAACATCTCCAACTCATACTCCTAGCCTTAGGATCCCTGGAGTTCAAGAGGTAGTAGTTGAATTAGGAGACTCTCCCACACTATCCACCGAATCTGAGTTAGGAAAAGACCCCTTCTTTGCTTCTAGAGGAAAACACATTGTAATTGAAGAAGTTGAATCACCTGAAGAAGAAGAGGGAGAAATTCCTCCTCGTTCGCCATTGATAGAAGAACCAGAGGACTCTGAAATCTCTGAGGAAGCTATCATGACAGAGGAAGTAGTAAATGGATTTGGAGGAGGTAGAGGTAGAGGTAGAGGAGGAGGAAACAATGGAGGAGGTAGAGGAAACAACGGGGGAAACAGGGATGGAGACAACTCATTTGGATTTCCTATAGTGGATGAGGAATCTCGAACAACAATGAAAAATATCTCACCATCTGTCCTCCCAAACTTTTATGGGTTGAGAAGTGAGGACCCCGAAACATTTTTGTTTGAGTTTGAAGTCGTGTGTCGAACTTATGATTACATGGAAGATGCTCAAAAACTCAAGTTGTTTCCTTCAACATTGAAGGGAGCTGCTCTAAAATGGTTCATAGGGTTAGTTACTCAATCAATTAGGACTTGGAATGACACGAAACAAACATTTTTGGATAGATACCTAGACTATTGTATGCCCACCAATCATAAGGACGAGGTATTTAAAATGGTACAAAAAGAATATGAAAACTTGGAGGATCTACTCGAAAGATTTCAGTATAACCTCAAAAGAGCAAAAATGAGTAACCTAGATGAAGAAACCTTGAAATCCCTTCTACTAAAAGCCATTAGAGATGAATGGATAGATATTTTGAATATGATGGGGAAAGGAGATATATCTCAACTCCCACTTCATGATATAGCGGAGCTATGTGTCCATCTCTCAAGCAGAAAATCTAAAACTGGAAAAGGGCCTAGAGATCCTTCTCTCATCAGAGCAAATAAATCTGCAACTAGATCAATGAGTAGGGCTAAGATTGGCAACATGCTTGATGAATTTAAAATAGATATTTTAGGGAGTCTTATTGAGCAACTAGACACCCTTAAGATACAAAACAAGCAGAAAGCAGAAGTTGAAGCTTTAGCCATCTTTTGTCTAAAATGTAGGAAGAAACACGCTCTAAGGGAATGCCCCTTAGATGCAAAAGTTGTAGAAACATGCGCGATTTGCTTAGAAAGCCATGAGACCAAGGATTGTCCTTCAATTCCTGGGCTCAAAGCTGTCTTTCAAGAAGACCCAAATTCAATTGAGTCTCTCTGTTTTATTTCAAGGAGGCCTTGGTAGGGGCAACAAAATCAAGGGTTTAATAACCCCATGAACTTTCGACCCCCACCAAGTTGGAACCCTTGGCAACAACCTTGGTCCCAACCTCAAAATCCATTTCAATCATGGGTACAAGGTATGCAAAATCCTTATGGGAGATTTACTCAATTCTATGAATATCCTCCATATTTTCAAAACCAACAAGTTCCACAACCTCCAAATCGGAATCCACAACTTTCATTACCATTTCCAAAACAACAACCTTCTCAACAGAATCCAAATTCCCAACTCTTGCTTCCATTCCAACAAAAGACAAATCAATTACCTTCCCAGCCATTGCCAAATCCAAATAATAAGAATCCTCAAAATGCTTATATGGTAGAAGGACAACAGTTTCCTACCTATATGATTGTTCCTCTCAATGATGTACAACTCAGATCTGGTAGAGTTTTAGACCAGCCTTCTATAGATACTCAAAAACAAAGCATTTCTGAGGAAGAATCTCTTAAAGCCAATAAGGGTTCTGAAGTATCTCTTCAAAACCCAAGCACTCAAAAAGGAAAAGAAAAAGAGTTAACCCCCACAACTCCTATAGTTGAGCAACCTGCATCTTCATCCACACCTCCTTTTCCTGAAAAGTTACAAATTGACAAAGGAGTGGAAAAACAAATCTTGTTGCCTGACTATGACTTTCTAGATGAATTGAAGAATGTCTGTATCAAGATTCCCTTGTTACAAGCCATTAAAGAAATTCCTATTCTAGCAAAAACAATAAAGGAGTTAAGTCTTAAAAGACTAGGAAGGAAACCGAGAGATACAAGAAAAATCCACCTGGTAGGAAAAATTGCAGATATTATGATGGGAAAATTTACTATGCAGAAGTATGTAGACCCTAGTAGTCCAATTATCAAAACAACTATCAATGGGGTAGAAATTCCAAATACTTTGATTGATTTAGGGGCTGCTATCAACATTATGAGTAGACAGACTATGGAACAGCTAATACTTCCTAATCTTCTTTTACACCTACCTATTGCAACTTGCAGATCGCTCAATTATTAAACTATATGGTGTATTAGAAGACATTTTAGTCTCCTTAGATTCTTGGGAGTCTCCAGTGGATTTCATGATTTTAACTCCCAAGAGTAATTTAGGTGGTCATCCTCTCATTTTAGGAAGACCTTGGCTAGCCACAGCTGATGCTTTTATTAGTTGTAGGTCTGGGGATATGTATATTTCTGATGGTAATTCGACAAAGAAATTCAATCTGTATCCTCCAGCAAAAACAATTACAGAGATAGGAGATAATGAATGGGTCGATGATGAGGACACTATACAACCTATCTGTACCATTTCTGAAATCAGTGAAGATAGTCAAATTCTGAACACATTAGAAAACTTTGAAACCCCTTTAGAATATGACCACACATAATTTCAGTTAAATTCTGACATTGAGTATCTATCATCTAGACAAATGTCTCTTTACTCTATGGAAGTGTTTGGTAGTTCCACCATTGAGATTTTTCCAGGTAAAACATTGAATATCAACAAAAACATGGAAAGAGCACAACAGGAAGAGCTAACCAAAGTCTTGCAAAAACATTCTACTGCATTTGCATGGGAGTATACTGACATGAAAGGTATTGACCCTAAGACTTGCATTCATCACATCTACATTGAGGAAAACAGTAGACTAATCAAACAACCTCAGAGAAGGATGAATCCAAATGTTAGAGAAATAGTGAAAGAATAGCTCCAAAAACTACTCAATGTAAACTTTATTTATCCAATTTCAGATAGCCGATGGGTTTCTCCTTTGGTTATAGTACCTAAAAAGAATGGTAAATGGAGGGTATGCATTGATTATAGGGAATTGAAAAAAGCAACTTTAAAGGATCACTTTCCTTTACCCTTTATTGAACAACTATTAGATACTCTAGCAGGCAAAAAGTACTTTCATTTCTGGATGGTTTTAGTGGCTATAATCAGATTCAGGTAGCACTTGAAGTTCAAGATAAGACCACTTTCACCTGTCCATGGGGAAATTTTGCTTACCGAGTGCTTCCTTTTGGATTATGTAATGCACCCGCAACATTTCAAAGGGCAGTACTAGGTATCTTTTCTGATCTAATCCATGATTGTGTAGAGGTCTATATGGATGATTTTACAGTTTATGGTGATTCATTTGAAGAGGCATTAGAAAATTGGAAAAGGTCCTTATTAGATGTAAAGAAACAAATCTTTCATTGAGTCATGAAAAATGATTTATGATGTTTACTGAAGGAATTGTTTTAGGACATCATATTTCAGGAGATGGAATTAAAGTTGATAAATCAAAAATTGAAGTCATCTCCAAGCTGCCTATTCCAACTTGTCAAAAGGATGTTAGAAGTTTTCTGGGATTTACTGGGTATTATAGAAGATTTATAGAAAACTTCACCAAAATAGCATCTCCACTCTTCAAATTGCTTACAAAAGACTGTGAATTCAAATGGGATCCTGATTGTCAATCATCATTTGAAACTTTGAAGACAAGAATATCTGAAGCACCCATTTTGAGAGGGCCAAATTGGAAACTTCCTTTCCATATTTCTACAGATGCTTCAGATACAGCTCTAGGAGCTGTGTTGGGTCAAAAGGATTTAGTTCCTTATGCCATTTACTACACCAGTAAAAATTTGACTCCCACTGAGTTAAATTATATTGTGACTGAGAAAGAGTTCTTAGCTGTTGTTCATGCAATCAACAAGTTTAGACATTATATAACAGGCTACGAAACTTTTGTCCATACTGATCATTCTGCCATTAGATATCTCATGAACAAACTTGTTACCAATGGCAGAGTTACAAGATGGCTTTTACTTTTACAAGAATTCAATATTACTGTGTTGGATAGACCAGGGAAACAAAATACAGTAGCTGATTTCTTGTCTAGAATCCAAAATACTAACGAAGATTCTCCTGTAGAGGATAAGTTTCTAGATGAATATTTCTTTGCAGTAACTACTAAGGCTCCTTGGTATGCAGATATTGCTAACTATTTGGTTACAGGGAAGCTACCTCCACATTTATTTCCTAATGAAAAAAGGAAAATTATTCAGGAGAGTTCAAATTATTCATGGATTTCTAATGAATTGTTTAAAACAGGGCTAGATTGTGTGATCAGGAGATGTGTTCGGGAAGATGAAATGCCTGACATCCTCAAGGCATGTCATGATGAACCTTGCGGGGGACACTTTGCTGACAGGAGGACGGCCTATAAAATCCTTTCTTTAGGATATTATTGGCCTTCTCTCCTTAAAGATGCAAAACAATATGTCAAAAGGTGTGACGACTGCCAGAGAGTTGGGAGACTGACTCTTTCAAATGAAATGCCATTACAACCACAGGTACTCATCGAACCCTTTGAAAAATGGGCTTTAGATTTCATTGGACCAATTAATCTACCATCTAGACAAAATAAATATATATTGGTTTGCACTGATTATGTCACTAAATGGGTAGAAGCCAAGGCATTGCCTTCTGCCACTGAAAATTCAGTTGTTCAATTTCTTTTTGAGGATATTTTTACTCGTTTTGGTGTCCCAAGAGAAATTTTGACAAATCAGGGAAGTCAATTTACATCTAACTTGATGGAGAAGCTGATGGAAGAATATAAAATCAAGCATACAAAATCTACTCCTTACCATCCTCAAGCAAATGGTCAAGTGGAATCTACAAATAAAGTTCTTGAGAACATCATCACAAAAACTGTTCATCTCCATAGAAGAGATTGGGCAGAAAGGCTTCCTGAAGCCTTATGGGCCTACAAAACTACATGGAGGAACACAACATGGCATTCTCCCTATGAAATTGTTTATGGGAAAGAAGTCCTGCTCCACATTGAGTTTCAAGTCAAGACCTTCAAGATGGGAGTTCAGTTGGGGATGAATCTATTAGAAGCCCAAAAGCACAGAATGAAACAACTAAATGAGCTAGATGAGATCAGACAAGATGCAATCCTAAGAACTGATCTAGTTCAACATCAAAGAGCTAAGTGGCATGACAGATATATTAAAGAAAGAAAGTTTCAAGAGGGAGATTGGGCCTTACTGTTTGATTCCAAATTTAAAGACTTCAAAGGAAAATTTCAGACTCATTGGCTTGGGCCATATGAGATTGATAAATTCTTTGACAATGGAGCGGTAAGAATCAAGACCATTGATGAATTTCAGACTCCTCTTATTGTGAATGGCCACCGATTGAAAGTTTATCATAAGCCACTTTCCAGAGAAGAATTTGTCAAAATATTCCAAGAGAATTCTGCAATAAGGCTGGTGGAGAAGAATCCTTCTCCCCCATCAGCCTAATCTTGGTTTCCTGTAGTTTTAAAAAAAAAAAAAGAGAAAAAAAAAATGTATAAGCCTGAAAACCAATCATGGATTGGCAGTCTTATACAGAAAATATGGAGTGAAAATCAGGGACACATAAAAAAAAAAAAAAAAAAAAAAACTCTCCTCTCATGTTCTTTCCATCTTCATTCTATCTCACTCACTCATTCCATTTCATTCCACTTCCATTTCATTTTCATCATCATTCTCACTCCATTCTCACTCCATTTTCATTCCATTCCGTTTCATCAATAAAAATCCCCTTTCAGGACTATTTTCATTCAACTATTTTCCTCTAAACTATCTTTGTGCAGATTAGGGGAGGTTGTTCCAATTTCCACAGCTGGCCACCGTTTCCGCAGCTGGAAACGATTTTCGCAGCCAGCATCACTCTGTTTTCAAAATAAAATCAACTGTTAGTGCCAAAAGCATGCAATGCAGGTGTACGTGGGCTAAGGACATGGGGCATCTTCAAAATATCAAAAAGGAGCAACTGGTTAGAAATCTTAAGCAAAGAATGACAAGTGTCCAAAGGTATGATCAAAACTCTCTATCAAACAACACTTCAAGTCATCATTATGTATAGTTATTAACCCATGACCGGTTCTTCTATGTGCAATGATTTAACTATTCACCCACTACCATTCCTACTCCGCAATACCATTCCATACACCTCACATTCATTCTTCCTAACGATCTTATGATTACCCGAGTTCAAACTCAAAAATGACTATACTTCTATTTATGACTCGTACTCCTAAGACGTGACCTATTGTATTACGACTCTTACAAGCCATAATTCCCATAGCCGTCTACTTGAGACGTGTAAATCTCACATACAGTCACCTAACTCAGGAGAATCAAGCCGTTACTCCACTCATATCATAATCCCCGCATATACTCATGTTCATTTTATAAATTCGATCACGGTCACCCCTGCTCACTTGTTGTTCTTCCTGTGATCCGGGCATTTCCTCTGTTTCCGACTGCAGTCACTACGTTTTGCTTGACGCTTTGACTACAACCACTGTAGCCGTCCTAAACCCCGATTACAGCTGCTATAGTCTCTCCTAAAAACTCTGTGACAGAGCCATTCTTCCTTAACCCTTATACATAGATAAAAAACCCTTAGTGAATTTAAAGCCGAGAATGGGAAAACTGCTGAGAGCCGAGCCGGAAGGATCAAAATACTTGGAGGGTTATCCCCAAGTCAAGGAGTTATTAAAGAAATCCAAATGGCTTTGGTTTATTTAGAAATTCAAAGGGTATAATAAGGAAGTGACTAAAACCTTTGCAAGGTCCCTTAACGGACAAACAATGGAGGTGGGAGACTTAAAGTTTGCAGTGACCGAGGCCACAATAGCAGCAGCTACAGGCCTGCCTCAAGAGGGAGAAAGATGGTTCAAAAATAGGAGCGTAGATGACCAAATCTGGAGAACGATGCTGCGAAATCAAGGTATGGATACCACAGTATTCACCCGAGGTATCCCTGTCCATGTATTGAAAGAAGAATGGTCTGGTTCATTGTTGGTTATACAGAAATTTCTTACATGTGAGGGCCGTTTTGGCTCTATGTACATGTACCATGTGAGATTAATGATGAATTTTATAGATGGACATGTTCTTAATTTACCACATTTTCTGCTAGAAATTTTAAAGAAGATGAGTGTTACGGTTCAAAAGCACGTAGGAAACATTGAGCCACATCTCTATCATCATGGGCTCATAAGAATTCTGATTGAGGAGCAGTTAAAGAAATCTAAGGATACTTGGGAACAATTTCTAACAAGAAACTACTTCCAAGAGCCAGTTGAAGCCTCTGGAAGTAGTCCATCAAAAATCCCAAGGAAAAGTAGGAGGAGGGATAAAAATGTTACAACCCAAGACTCCCCTCTTAAAGAAATTGAAGAGACTGCCCAAAAAGAGGAAGAAGACCAGCCCAAGAATAAGAAACAAAAGAAAGAGAAGGGCAAAATAACCACTCAAGAAGTCTCTCCATCACCTGAAAAATCCTTGGAAGAGGACTACCAGCCTCTGTCAGAAAGGCTAGTGGATCTCAAAGCTGTTGCCTTGGCCAAGAAAGAGCAGAAAGGGAAACAGAGTGCAAAAAAGACAGTTGTGAGTTCATCCTTGAGAAGGAGCTCTCGGTTAAAAGGAAAATGGAAGAAAACAAAGGGAGATCAGTCCCACATTATTGACTTAAGTGAAGAAATACTTGAGAAATCTCCAGAACAGCCAAGCCTTGACATAAGCCCTCCACGAGAGGAAAGTCCTTTTCGGCAAGAAGGAGTAGGTAGTCCTCCTCCACAAGATTTTGAGTTCAAACAGAGAAAATCACCTGATGTGGATCCTAATCAGCAAGAGGTATACAATTACCTAGAATCCCTAGAGCAATCAGCTGCAGGACCTAGCACTTCTCTGCCACTTGATGCACAGGTTCAGTGTCTAAAACAAGAAGTGTTTGAACTGGAAGTCCTAAATAGACACATAATACAGGAAAATGAAACACTCAAAGAGTAGGGTAAAGTGGACAAAATGGTCCATGATAATACCATGCTCCATTTAGGACTGTGGCAGAAGAAGAATAGAAGACTGAAAAAGAGATGCAAAAAGCTAAGAAGGGCTCTAATTAACCTCAAGTTTAAATGTCTGGTTAGAAAACCAAGGATGATGATGATGATGGCATCAAGGAAAAAGAAAAGAGGACTATATGTCCTTGCAGAAGCCTCGGAGCATGTAGATTAAAAGGGAAATCACTCAATTTTGGTTGCATGAGGACATGCAACACCTTCATAGTGGGGGTATGTTGAGCCTCAACCTTGCACCTTCCTACACACCCTCTTAACCCTCATTCTCCACTCACTTCACTCATCCAGTAGTTAAATCTTTGCATTATAGTCTAAAAAGGATTGTTTATATGGTTTTCCAACTATACTGATGCCTGTTGTTTGGTTTAGTCTTTTGTTCATGCAGCTGCAGAAACTTGTCAGTTTCCGCAGCCAGCACAGGTTTCCACAGCCAGCACAGGATTCCGCAGCTATTTTGTTAAAATCTGTGCTCCAGGTGTCCTCTGAAGGAATGGGCTACATGGGCAAGCTCCAGATGGCATGTACATGGATCGTGTCCCTTCGAACCGGCCAAATCATCAATTAGAGGCCGCGGTCAACCAAAGTCAAAGACGTGGCCAACCAAAGAGTTCAGCGGTGGCACGTCACTGTTTTGGGCACGTGAATGATACGTAGCCTAGTTCCCAGCTCACGGAGGCTCTAGCGCACCTGAGATCGTTCTTGAACAGTGAATCTAACAGTCAACCACTCCGAAGATTTAAGAAGCATAACGACAGTTACACTAGATCTCGGCTGAAGAGATCTACGTGTCTATGGAACGCAGTTAATAGCATAGTAGTTGATTAGTTAACTGTAGTATTTTTACATTATAAATAACGCGTTGTTGGACGCTGTAAAGAGACTTTTGGATGCATAGAAATTCTGAACTGTTATGTAATTTCTGCACGCTGCTGGTTATCTTATCACCCCACTGTTTTATATGCTATTGATTTAAATACATGAGAAGACTTTTCTGAAGATAGCTGTGTGATTATTTGATTGGATAAAGTGGCAAAGGGCCCCTGCACTTTGAAGCCCTGTACAGTGTTTGTTTAGTTTCATTATGTTTTTGTTTTATTATTAGCTTGTACATAATATGTTGCTTTATGTTTCTGATGTTCATATCTTTATCTTTGTAAAGTGATCAGTGCTTTTTGCAGGTTCTCTTATGCAGCCCGGGAAATCTTTCATTTTCTTTAATATACTTTGGCATATGAGATCATCTTGTCCTTCCTGCTAGCTTTTATTTTCTGCAGTTTACATTCAGCATTGTCCTTTTCAAGTTGTTATTTGTTTATTTCTTTTTCTGCTAGTTAGATATCATACTGCTTAACAATTTATGATTTCTTTCTGTGGTCAAATGACTATATCAGCAGGAGATCAGAAGGTCACTAACTGTAGTGTGATTTAGTTGTCATATTACTTACTCATAGTTACTTTCCATAAAGTAGATTGAGTTGAATGGTAAAGAACTAGAAGAGTCTAAGTAATGTGATTAATTTCTTTTCTGCAATTTACATTTAGTTATCATATTGCTTGTTATGTTCATGATTACTTCCCCAAGGTAGATTGAGCTGAGGGGTAAAGGATTTGAAGAATTCAAGTAGTGTGATTAGTTTCCTTATGAAATTTACTTTCTTGAACAGTTAAATATCATATTGCTTGTTATGCTCATGATTACTTCCCCAAGGTAGATTGAGCCAAGGGGCAAAGGATCTAAAAAGCTCAAGTAGTGTGAATTAGTTGCTTTGCTTTAAGTTTGAGTTGTTTTTCAAGTTTTTGCTTCCTTTTCATTTTCAGCAGCAAGGATACTGGGCCATTGCCATTAGTTCGCTTTTTGATGCATTTTGTTTTCTCTTAAGAATTGATTTCATTTTAGTTACCGTAAAGCTTTCTTTTGAGCATTTTTCAAGTTTAGAAATCATCACCATTTACACTCCACACACTTCACACTTCACTTTCATCACCACACATTAAGAAAAGAATAAAATCTAAAAACAAACTAAAAATCTTAAAACAACAAAAGCCTAAGGAAATGGTTATCTAAGTACATATAGTACACCTCACTTCATCAGTTTACGAACCCCGGGTTGACAATATAAATAGCAATTTAGATCACACTAAATTGACCAAACAGTCACATCCTCCTCACTCAATGTTTCCTAAGTGTAGTCACCTAACCCTTACAAATGCTTATGTTATCTTTTCCATCGTTAGGTGAACTCATGACTTGCCTTGAAGTAGAAACTAGCCTTTATGCCATGCACACACTCACAAAAGCAAACAAAAGAATAAAAGAGAAAAAAAATGAAGAAAAGCGCACTTCAAGTTGGTGAAGGCACGCACTTGAGTTAAGAACACTCCTTTAGGCTAATGAAGTGTGCCCTCCTTGAGTGCACTCCATGCTGAGCAAGTGTGCCCTACTTGAGCGCACTTCTTCATGTTGTAGACAAGTTCCCTTCCTGGTTGCATGCATGCACCTTTTGTTGCATGTGGGTGCACTTCTAGAAAATAGGAGCCCGCTTAAATTCCATTAACTAATACTTTCACTTGTCGACAAGTGGCGATCATGCATGAAATAGTTTTTCATGTAAACTCTTTTAAATTAGCCTAGTTTAATCGGTCATTTGCATAATAATTTTCATATGTGTAACAATCCTGGTTAAAAATACATGCAATAATGTATAAGGCCATGGCTGATTGGACACATATTCCAGGCTGAATGGTGGGGAAAAACATCCTAGCGGTTGTTCATTTGGTTTATTATGGCTAAGGAAATTGGCAAAGACAATGGCAAAGGCTTTGGAAAGGCATGAGGCATTGTTTGGAATTTCATTTATGAAAATAATGGAAATTAGGAGAAAAGGAAGGTGAAAGGTCAGAGGTTGCATGTGAGGAGGAAAATGAAGGAAAATAATGGAAAATGAAGAAAACAGAGGCCTCATTAATAAAAAGGCTTCTGAGGATTAGTTCACATACTTTTGTCAGTTCAGTTTTGGATCTCTAACATTGTTCTCTCTCTCTAATACTCTTGGAGAATTAGTTTTCTTCGAGCACTCTTGGAGAGTGTGACATACTTGGATTTTTGGAACAAGATGATAAAGGAAGAGCAGGAAATCACAAGAGGAAATCGAGATCAACAACTACAATGGGTTTTTCTTGCAGGTACCGAGCTGCATGTATGTTTTCCTCACTAGTTTTGGCATGCATGGCATATGCATGTGGTTTATTGTTCATGATTTTTCATTAGCATGGAGGATTTCCTAGATTGACAATGTATTTGCTTAGCCTTGCCATTTCCTAGATAGCCATGGTGTTGTGGGTTTATTTATTCATTTATGGTTGGTTATCATGTTTCCTTTAGCTTGCATTGAGTTATTAGTTCCTTGAGCCTTGGTTGGACAAATGCTTTGGAAGCCATGTAACGACTTGGGTTGAGTTACTAGTCCTGGAAGCCTTGGTTGGACAAATGCTCTGGAAGCCTTGTAACAACTTGGGTTGAGTTACTAGTCCCGGAAGCCTTGGTCGGATAAACGCTCTTGAAGCCCTTGGTGGGTTGAGTTACTAGTCCTGGAATCCCTGGTTGTACGAACACTCTGGAAGCACTGGTTGGAGAAACGCTCTGGAAGCCTGAAATAAATTGTGGGTTGAGTTTCTAGTCCTAGAATCCTTGGTTGGAACAAACAATATGGATCCATGGAAGGCTTGGGTAGAGACCAATCTAATGATGTTTTTGTGATTTCCAACTGTAAGGTAGAATCACTGTTTGATGGGTTGAGGCGAATGGCCTCTGGAAGCCCTGCATGGTTTTGGATTGATGTGGTCTATGAGATCCCACATTCATGCTTGGAATATGGAACATGGGTGAATGGCTGAAGATATATTTGTCTCAACCACTCTACGATCAAGTGGAATGTGGAAGTCCCATCCCGAGTTTGGATTTTTCATCATCAATATGAGGTTCTTTATCCTTGTATTTATTTGAGTATTATATTGGTTTATATGTGGATAATTTTGATTTTCTTAGTATTTATGTTGCTATTATGTTGGTTATGTATATGTTTTATGAAAGTAGCTATGTATGTCTCTCATCGTGTTTTTACTTGTAAATGAATGAACAATGTATCTATGACCTCATGGATGAAATTGAAGCCAATGTGTTGAGGGATCAATGCGTCTTAGAAATTCTCAGCTAATTATGAGACCCATATGCTTAGATCTGTTATTTACACTTGTAGATTACATATTCATGATATGTTTGACGAAATCCTTGTCGTGGCTAGTAGGGGTCTAGTCAAGGTCTTATTCAAGTAATTGCATTTGTATTGTCATTTCCCTGTTATCTTATTCTTCTTAAGGTGTCATTCAATTATGGGCCGTGACCTGGGCTGTTATACAGTATTTTATCACACTCCCAATCTCGTATCCTGAAGTGTTGAACTTTGTGTCGTTAATGCCACAAATGTCGAAAAATGACAAAATATTTCAGTGTATTCACTATGAAACATGTTCAAAAGCATCCTTGAAGAAAAGAAGAAGACTTTCCTTGAAAGAATTCTGAAGAACCTACCAAAAACCTTGTTTTTCAAGACCATCACATTTTTCATAACTAGTGACCCGTGCTAATCACTTGTTGCATCATACTCTCCTAGCACTAACAACTCGACTTTTATCAGGAAAATCCGCACTGGTCCTCTTCAGGCAGTTTTTCCCAAAATGGAGGATAAGCTTCTCTTACTAGAAGCCTCGAGAATGGCGAGCTGGTTACAAGTACATGAGGATTGGAGCAAGACCTCCAATTCTTAGCCCTATATCCTCTTTTCATGGATCTTTCCCTTGAGATGTGGAACTCCTTCCTCTTTTCATGGATCCTCGACTTCCTCTCCTTCCCTATAAATGAATCGCCCACCTTCCACTAATGGTGGTTTCCATCCTACTGTTGAACTATGCCCAATTGCTACCCATTTTGCTAAGGAGAAAGGAGTCCTTGAAGTTTAAAGCTATGACTTGGAAACTCATCTAAAGGAGGCTTCCAACATCAAGGCTTAAGTGGTTGTAATGCTCCTTTTACCATTTATTAATAATACATTATGTGATTGCTTTCCATAAATGTGTCAATTATTGCTCATTTAGTGTAATACTCCTTGATCTATTACATGTTTTATATTGGAATTAATATTGCTATGTATACCCTGGCTGCGGGTGATTAGAGTGAAAATAAATGAAGGGGCCGCCTCATTAAGAGGCAAGTGGCAGCCCGCTTCAGACGTGTGGACGGAAGCGTCTCGAGACAGCTTCCCTCGTCCGTCTTGGTTAAATGCAGCCATTACTCCGCATGGGAGAACGGTCACGCGGCATATTATTTCAATCGGCCTCCTCCGCTCGACGATGCATTGTGAAAGGTTGGCGACGGTGGGAATGGTCTGCATCTGGCCTCGGGGTTTAGTTTGCAATTTTCTCAGGTCGTGGATGAGGTTGATATGGTTGAGTGTGCCAGGCTTTAGACCTCGGCCCTCTGTTCAGAAGGCCTTGGTCTTCATCCTGGTTCGCTCAGGCTTTCTTGATTGTCTGCTTCAAACGGCCCTGGTACCTGTGCGTTCTCGTTGGCTTCAAAGTTTCTGGGCTCTGAGCCCTCCGCTCAGCGTGGCTCTGGTTTATTCCTGTCAGCAATTTGGGGTAGTAAGCTCTGGTTTTTTCCTGTCTGTCATTTCTATTGTTATTCACTCACCTGGTCAGCTTTTCTGTGGAGAAGGGCTCTTTTGGACTCCAGGCGGAAAGGTATCAGGATGTCGCATGAGCGAATGTGGCTTATTAGTCGATGGGGTGGCTCAAGAGGTGGCACTCGTGGACGTGCTTCTCCTCCACGGTCCTCAGCCTCACTCGGCTCTCCTTCTGAAGAAATTAACTCACCAGGTGCTCGGCAGGGTCGCGACAGAGGAAGAGGGCGGGGAGGCACAGCGATGTGCTCGCTCGGCTCTCACCCTTCCACTCGGTTCCGGTTCCCCTGCGTTTTGGATAACGCCACCTACTATGTCACAGTTCGGCTCGAGAAATGCGAGCACGCAGCCATACCAGAAGCTCCAGCGGAGCCACGACCACCCTCGCCTGTTCAAAGTTCTCAACTGCAGCCTGTGGAGGCCTCGGGTGCGGCTGCGGGAGCAACGGTGGGAACAAGCGAGCCTGCACGCAATGAACCCCCCTACACAGATTCAAGCGCCTCTGATCCCTACGCCTGCCCAGTGGTGGAGGAACAACCGTCCACCTCCATGGATGAGTAAGTCCTCTGTTTGGCTGCGCTTACAGTTCCAGAATGGCAGTTCCATGGTTTTTGCACGATTCTCATCATCGTATGTAATGTCTGTTAAGTGTCTTGGGACGGGTATGAATGGAAGCTCTGAGTCTGTAATGGGTTCGGGTAGAGTAGCTCAGTGTCTGTTATGGGTTTGTATGGAAGATCCATGTCTGTTACGTGTCTCATTTTGGATAGTATGGAAGTTCCGTGTCACTTCGGCAGGGATAGAAAGCAATCTGGCATGTAACTAGTCTGTTATAGGTTCGGGTCTGGAGTCAGTGGACAGTCTCTTTGTTCCACAGTTTTTCAGGTTCATGTTTAGTCATAGCACGCTCACATGTTCAGCGGCGGCCATCCTAGCATGGCGGATGTACTCTTTTTGTAACACTTTTTGTATAATATAATAGCAGTAGTATAATTAAAAAAAAAAAAAAAATATTGCTATGTATGCATTTGTTGTCTCCACGTGATCTTCCTTGCAAGTATTCATCCATAACAGCGAAGAGGAGATTGAGCTTGGAATCAAAATAATCAAGGACGACACCAACAAATGTTAGCATTAGAGTGAGGTAGTTCATCTATCCTCATTTTTGTTTTCTAGTATAAACTAGGAAATTTTACATATATTTGTCTTCATTTGTTGCTAGATCCTCCCATAGGACTAGAGGGATCCTTTCTATCCACATAAAGGATTTCCTGCACACACAAAATGGAAACTCTTCTAGGGAGCTTATAACCCTTCAAAATTCCTTTTATGTTTGGTTTTTTTTATTAGTTTGGTCAACCTCCTAGTGATCTGTAACTTAGATTCATTATGGGTCTTCATTCTAAGTAGTATGTTCTTTAGAGTGTTAATTTTGGATCTCTCTTTCAGTTTCTTTTCATTTTCCCAACTCTTTCACGCCCATTTCGTTTTCTCTAGAAACAGTCATGCTACCAACACTGATTTTTCCCAGTACAGTTGCACTTGTACCTCTGTCTCACACTATTTTCCTGCGCTGGTCCATAAAATTCGAGAATTTTTAGGGTTTATACAGAAAGGTCTAATGTGTTTTGATCTCTGAAGTGTCCTTCTGCTATGTGTGCATATAATTTTCCATTATTTTTGTTGGTTTCTTATTGGTTTGCAAAAGCCCATTCTATTGTTAAGTAGTGAAAGTGAATTTTGGTTGAGTCTTTAGTCCTTTGGGTCAATTGAATTTACTATTTGTTGCTTGTACGTGTGGAAGGAATACTAATTTGATGTTGTTTAAAGCATTATTAGTTCTTTTTAAAACCATAAAAGAAATGGAATTTGAATTTTCTTAGCTTTCATCTCAAAGTTTACTTTTATAAATTGCATTAGATTACATTGCATTGAAATGTCATTTTTGGGATTATCATTGAGCATAGATTAGATTACTTAGTGTTGAAAGCTGAAAAGTGCATTTTCATTCATTGAAAAGAAAAAGTGAAAAAATTCATGTAGGTTCATTTTAGTGAATTGAAATTCATTTTACTTTTGGTGGGTGCATTGGAATAGTGAAAGTGAAAGATCTAGTTAGGAATCTTTGTTTGTTGCATACTTGGTTACTGTATCGATGTTTGAACTTTTTTCCTATGCTAGATAGCCTTCATCGAAAAGAAAAGAATATTTTTTCATATTATTTGCATCGTAGGTGTGTTCAGGTGACATCGATTTTTGAGCTTTGGAACTGAAAAATTATTCAAGATCAACTTTAAAATTTACCTCAATTAACCTAAGGAGCATTTGGAACATTAATGCAAAAAATTATAGGTCTAGGCTAAAGACGCATTCTAGCATCGTTAAACGTAGGAGTTGTCATTGTTTTCCAGTGTTGCATGCCGGGGGTGATATCCTGTTCCACGTACAAAAGTGTATCAGACCGTTCCCCAATACTTTTGGATATATCGGAGGCGCTCCATGCATGGTAGGTATATGGGAATGCTCTCATCGAACGGTTACGAATTAGACAAAACTACTACGGACTGCACTCCCACGCACCGTCACTTATATTTTGGGAGCCCCCAATAGGTTTATATCCATCCATAATTAACCCAATATTCTGCCTTGTATATCATGATACAACAAACACAACATTCGCGGAGATTGGTTGTCATACGTTAAGTCCTTAGTTTGCCAACGTGTATATTGCAGTTCACGGTTGCTTGGTAAACCTTCATTCCTAGTTACCCCTTTTTGATTTATTTTTTGTTGATTTCTAAAATTAATTGACCACGAAATAACATCCTACCTGTGAAACAACTCCTTTTGTCCTCAAAATGAATGGTTAATTGTAAAATAGAATTAAGCCAAAGTCATTCACCAACACATAGTTAGTAATTGATTTCATGAAAAATCCATCATATAAAAATCATCAAATCCTCCATCGTGCCACGTGCAAGGTTCACCTCCTATATCCTCTTCACATTTTGAAGCTCACAAGTTACAACAAGGAGTCCAAAACAAGACCCCATATACATAACACAATATCTATGGAGATGCTAATGCAACTGATCCACCTAGAGTTGTAGGTTCTGATATTGTTGAGCCTGAGCCCCTTGAGAACGAAGGTGTTGAACTTGGTATCATCCTAAGTATCCAACCCCTTGCTTCCTCACCACTGCCTCAATAGTCAGTCACCTCATCTCAAGACTCTCCTCCGGCTATTCCTCAACCTACTTTGGAGTTCTTGCTTTTTCCTCCCAATCCACTCTTTGATCCAGATCCTGTGTATTTATCGCCTCTACATATGTATATACCTTTTAATACTCCTAACGTACCTTTGGATCCTTATCCTAGAGAATCTTGAGTTTCGATTCGAGAACTGTTCCCAAACATGGCGACATATAGTGATAACCCATATGTAGAGTCAACACCTAAGGGTGTTCCTTTGGAAACATCTTAAACCCATGTTCCAGGTGTTAAGGTTGATCCTATATCACTCCTTCCTCCTAAAAACTTCCCTTATGTTTCCGATCCCTACAATATGATGAGTGGGCCAAGTGCACCTCCTGCTTATAGTGCATCCTTGATCCCACCAGTTTATAACTCTCTTGTCGATGCTTTTTTCGACACTTCTGGTGCAAATTCACTTTTTCATAACTCCATTTGGTTATCTGGTGTCACTCCTACTATTGGCTCATTTGTTCCAAACATATTAGCACCTACGTAGACCCCTACCCAGCCTACAGTAATGGTAGGTCAAATGTATGTTCCTCTTAGGCCTTATGCTCCTTCTACTGTAGCCACAGTAACTGCAGTCCCCACTCTGAGTGGACAACCTACGAGTTTATATATTCCACCATATGGGGGGGAACTTTCTACACCCTATGTACCTTCTTCTTCTAGTGGAAACCATGTGAACTATGCATTCACTCCTCCCGCATCGGGGGTAAATCAACCCGGTGGTGTTATTTCTAACTCGGGTGGAACGTTAATTCCATTTGTTTCAGTTACTATCACGGGGACCCCCTTGCAAGGTCATTAAGTCCCCTTGACTCAACCTTCCTACCAACAACCATATGTTCTTACTAGCTCTCAACAACCCCAAATTCCACTATTAGGAGTTCCTCCTAATCAGCAGGAAGGTCCCCAAATGCAGTATGTCCCCAATCCTTTGTGTCCTCCTAGGACAGGCAATCCCCCCTATAGCCACAGTTGCATGTCCAACCACAACGAGGGCCTCACCTGCAGCCGCAGCCACATGTTCCTTTCTAACCCCATACAGGACCTTACCAGCAGCCGCAACCACATCTTTCTTTCCAACCATAGCAAGGACCTTACCCGCAGCCACAACCACAGGTTTCCTTCCAATCCTAACAGGGACCTTACTAGTAGCTGCAACTGCAAGTTCCTTTTCAATCACAACAAGGACCTTACCAGTAGCCACAACCGCAAGTTTCCTTCCAATCCCAATATGGACCTTACCAGCAGCCGCAACTGCAAGTTCCTTTTTAATCACAACAAGGACCTTACCAGCAACCGTAGCCACAGTTGTAGCAGATAACCCTCCAGCAATAATATGGTCAATTTGCATCGCAGACTCCATACGTCCCATATGGTCTTTACCAAACTCTGTACATTCCTTGTGGCCAAAACCCACCGTAGTGGCGGAAAACCCAACCTCCTTATGGTCAAAACCCACCACAGTGGCTACATACCCAACCTCAACAAGGATGGAACACTCAATTCAGTGCATACCAAAGACCTTATACCCCATATAATCCACAACTTCCATTATTGGAGACGATGGAATTTTTGGATGTGTCATGGCTTATAATGACCCAATACTGCACTCACCATATTGGCCTCCAATACCAACTAAAATACCTAGTGAATTCCCTAAGTTCGAAGTTAAATCTAGAGAATACCCTCAAGCACATATTATGACTTACCACCTTTGGTGTTCCTTTAACTCTTGGGTTGATGATTCAATCTGCTTGCATCTTTTCCAGCGCCCTTTGATGGGCGCTGCTGCTAAATGGTACATCGAGCTCCCTCAAGGTACTTTCCAAGATTTTAATTCTCTAGTCATGACATTCCTTACCTTTTTCCAATTTCCTATACGGTACGAGATTGGAACCCATCTCTTAACATCTTTGCAGCAAATGGCCTCCTCTCATATCTTCGATCATATCCATGGATGGAGACGTAGGCGTTGTCTCATCAAATTTGACATCCTGGATCATCTTTTGACTGAATGGTTTACTAAATAATTCATCCCCCCTATTGCTAAAGGCATATCCATGGGTGGTTGTGTAACTAAGGAATAAGTCATCGCCCGTGCCCAATATTTTGATCTTGTTTATTCACAAGTTGGCACGTTGTATGAACTTCTACCTAGTGCCCTCCGACCTTCGTCTTCTCCTGCATCCTCCAGACCCATAAATTACCCACCTTTTGATGGTGTCATTGAATCTATGGCTCAATTTTCTAGTAGCACCCCGACTACTTCTACGAAACCTAAATCTACTCCGGTCACTGCACCCTCCAATACGGTAGACAACTCAAAGAATCCTGGTAAAATCTTAGAGGTAAATGTTGTCTAGTATACCACAGCAGATAAATCCTCAAAAGGAAAGAGAAAGGTTAAAGGGAAATCCAAGAAGAATACCCTGAAATAGGATTCCCCAAAACCATATGGTGATGATTCATCGAAGAAAAAGCCTAAATATACTTGCCTTATTTGTGATGAGGACCATTACACTAAGGATTACCCCCAACGTGCCGAAGTAAGTCATCTTATGAAAGCCACCTCAGGGATGCCAGTTGTACTGAAGGAACCTTTCCCATCTCAGCAGACACAAATCGTAGATCAACCCACGCTCAAATCTATGGAATCTCTCAAGTGTTCATGAGTGGTTCGTAACCTATTTTCATAGCCACTAGATCAAAAGAGTATCCAACTCCTAAAAGACACATGGTGGATAAAGATGTCACTGATATAACATCTTCCTCCACTTCACCTAATTCTGGTCCTCTCCATATCAAAAAATATAGCATTGATTCCACAACCCGACCATCCGCTAAAAGTGTTCTTCGGAAATAATCTTATAATCCAAATGTGCAAGCTACCCAACACTACAATATTGTAGAGGATTTGGCTCAAGCACCCTCGGCGACGTCGGTGTTGGAACTCCTTCAAACATGCCCATCACAACAAAAGGCTTTGTTATCAGCCATTAGAGAAATTGATCCTATGGATTCTAGCTTGATCACTTTTGATCTTGAAAATCATGTCCCTCTCCTACCACCTCAACTTGCTTTTCTCATACACGTTGTCGTTATGGGTATAAGTCTAATTTATGAAACTAAATTAGAAAATATATTTATTTATCAACCAAGATTAGTAAACTTAGAAACATGCCAAAATATATGGATTTCAGATCGAATTAACTCAATAAGCCATTGTTTAGATTGTGAAAAGTTGAATGCGTGCTGGAATATTAAAGATAACAAGGCAACTATTTTGAAAAGGAAGTAAAGGAGCCATTCAAATCTACTTTATGAAAGAATAAAAATAATTGGTCAATGAGATTAGTCTATTTTAGAAGATGGAGAAGAGGCTCTTTTCTAAGAGTCTTGGGTTATCCTTCCACATTCCTCCTATAATAACATTGCCAAAAATCTAAGAAAACATGAGAGAATGTAACTATGAAAGCACATAAATTTAGTCTAGGAAAGCATATGAGAAAGTGAATCTTGTCTCAATCCTAGCTCACGGAGAAGAGGCTATTTTCTAAGAGTCATGGTTGTGCTTCCACATTAAAACTCATTGTTGAAAGGAAATAAATCTTCACTTAATAAAACATGGTCATAAAATGAATTCATACTAAAAACATCTGCAAATATCTATAACAAATAAATAAGAAGAATATAGAGAATTAAACTAGCATATTCACAACTATGAACATTACTCTACAACAAAGTGTACTTAGCTTGGTATGGGGCCCCTCCACCCTTGCTGGTATATTGTTAAAACAATCAGCTACAAGACTCCATTCAAATCATACAACATGCACAGGAAAATGATAAAGCAAATCTCTGTCTTCAATTATCTTTAGAATGTAATAATCTCCTGTTTTTTACACCTTCTAACTATGAATGTCTTGCTTAAATATACAAAAATCATAACAATATAAGCTCAAAATGTTGTAACAACTAAAAATAATCCTAATCCACCTCATAAGGTTGAAATTATCTATTTGTTACACAAAATAAGGATGAATCCCACAAAATCATAAAATTGTCCGTAATTCAGGGGATTTCCTGAGTGACTGGTCAAGTTTGACTAGCGTTGACCAACTATCTTCTAGCAGATTTGATGCAATCCAAAATGTGTTCATCCATCCTTGGCTCCTATTATTTCCAGATATGCATTTGATTCGAGCCAAGGTGTCCTGCAACCATGAATTTAATAAAGCCATTTCAAGTTTTTCGAGTTATGTCCAAATTTAATTTTAAAGCTCAATTTTTACTAAAACACTTAAAAATCAAAAGACATAATTTAGTTACCTTGGTATGCATTAGAAGACATAAAATATGGGGAAAATGATAGAAAATGTATGATAAATATGGAAAAAATGATGTAATAGGTGTGGCAAAAAGAGTCAAAATAGAGAGCTAATGATGGGAAAAACTATTCACCAAATTGTTGTTAACGAAGGAGCCTCTACATGCATTATGTCCATATCATGTTGGAAAGCCCCTGGCTCCCCTCCTCTCAACCAATCTTCAAATACTTTGGAATATTTTGATGGCATAGGTTTTCGACCGTATGGTATTCTCAACTCTTTACCCATTCAGTTAGAAGGAAAAATTGTTAATATGGAAGTAGAGGTCGTTGACACCAATCTCAATTATAACCTTCTACTTGGTCGTAGCTGGACTCAAACAATCTTTTGTGTGGTTTTAACTCTTTTCCATGTACTTTTCTTTCCCCACCAAGGGAAAATTTTCATTGTATACCAATTGGTCTTCTTTTCCTCTAACTCTTCAAGTGGTAATGTACCTTATGTTGGGAAATCCATCATTCCTTATGAAAATGTCGAAGTGGGTCCTTTCAAAGATTCTTCCTTAATGGGAACTTTTTCCCTTCCTCCACCCACCAATGTTGCCTCAGTTAATATGATCTTGTCTAGTAATGACCCTTGGATCATTCCTATCCCTGATCAAATTTTTTATATTGGTGACACCATGCCACTCAGCCCCATCGAACAAGCTTACCAAGTTGTGCTTTCATCCTGTGTGGCTGCATCTGAAACTCACGACCGACTAAGCATGGTCCAAGACTCATATACACAAACTCCTTCACTTGGTTCTTCAAATTATAAAGATCCTTTGAAGTCTTGTCTCTTAAAGAAACCCTTTGGAATGATATTCATCATCGTTCCTCTTTTCTTCCTATCCTTAGTGCAATTCCTACCTATCTAGATACTTTAGTTTCCCTTGCAATGACTTCTCCCTTTCAGACGCCCACCTTAGTTCACAAAGTGTTTTTTGAAGGAAATTTGGGAAACATCTCGCCAACCATGCCCATCGACATCTCTGTGAAACTAGGGATAGTCGAAAACATTCACATAGGGGCCTCTTGTTCTCCCGATGAGATTAAGATCTATATGGACCTATTCAAATAATTTTGAAATATCTTCGCCTAGACCAATGAAGAAATATTTGGCATCAATCCAAGTATTGTGGTGCATGAGATCCCAAACTAATGTGAAACCTGTTTGACAATGTCTTTGTCCAGTGCACCCAAGGAAGGAAGCTTCCATTAAAGGTGAAGTTGAAAAACTTCTCAAAGCTGGCTTTATTTACCCCATACCACTAATAGATTGGGTTTCCAATATCATTCCAGTGACTAAAAAGAAAGGAACCATACATGTTTGTTTTGATTATAGAGATATTAATTGAGCCTGTCCTAAAGATAATTACCTTACTCCCTTTATCGACCAGATTATCAATGAATGTGCTGGGAGTGAAATTTTTTCCTTTATGGATGGATTTTCTGGATATAACTAGATTAATATCCTTCCTATTGATCAACATAAGACTTCCTGTATCTATCCTAGGGGAACTTTTACCTATAAAAAGCTTCCTTTTGGCCTTAAAAATGTTGGTGTAACCTTCCAAAGGGCCATGTCTTATGCTTTCCACGATATCAAAAATATTGTTCATCTATATCTTGATGATTTACCCACATACTTGTCTAAACATCAAGACCATTTGACTCACCTTCAGGCGACTTTTATTCGTTGCAGACACTATAATATCATGTTAAATCCTCATAAATGTGTCTTTTGCATTGAATTTGGTCACCTCTTAGTATTCGTAGTGTCCAAATAAGGCATCTGAATTGATCCTCTTAAGGTGGAGGCCATTGTCAATCTACCAACTCCATCTCTTTACACCAACTTCAAAGATTGCAAGGGAAGAAAAACTTTCTTCTTCGCTTCATCCCAAACTATGTTGAGATTGTCAAGGATTTTACTCACCTTTTGAAGAAAGGGGTCCCATTCATTTGGGATGACATTTCCCAGAAATACTTCGATGCTTTAAAGACTCCACTCATTAGCGCACCTTTGTTGCATCCTCCTAATTACCATCGTGATTATTTCCCATACTTGGCCTCCACTAATAGTACCATTTCTATGGTATTAGTTCAAGATGATGACGATGGAAATGAACATGTGGTATACTACCTGAGCCGTAATCTATTTGATGTTGAGATTCAGTATGCCCGTGTAGAGAAGTTGGCATTGACAACAGTTCATGTTGTCCAACGTTTTCACCACTACATCCTCTTACGAAAAATTATAGTGATATCTGATTGTAACCCCATGAGTTATATTATGTCTCATCATTTTCTTGGGGGAAAATAATCCAAATGGATTGTCATCCTACAGGAATTCGACATAGAGTTCACTAAAGTTAAGTCAAAGAATTCACTAGTTTTTGCTGAATTGATTTGTGATCTTCCCTCTGCAGATACGACAATTGTATTGATGAGATGATTCCTGATGAATTCCTCTTCCTTATTAGCACCCACGATCCATGGTATGGATACATTATCATATATCTCCAAACCTAGACTTTTAGACCAAAGTTGCATCGCTCTAAGAGACGTCGAATCCAATACCAATCCTAACCTTATCGTATTCTTGGGGATACCTTTTTAGTCATGGTGTGGATTCAGTCCTTCGACTATGTTTGACACATGAGGAAGCCGAGAAAGCTTTAAATGATTACCACTCCGGAGCCTTTGGCAGCCATATGTCAAGATATGCAATAGCTCAAAAGATCCTTCAAACTGACTATTTTTGGCATTCCATCTTCAAAGATTACATTCTTGCAGTAGAAAAATGTCATGCTTGCCAAATCTATAACCAGAAACAGCAAACCCCACTCACTCCTTTACACCCATTTATTACCATTTCTCCATTTGCAAAATGGGGTATTGATTTCATGACTTGTAACCGTCATTCGGCTGGGTGGCATGGGTACATCATCGTTGTTGTGGATTATTTCAAAATATGGGTCAAGGTGATGCCTACATACAATGCTAACGGTAAAACTGCAACCTTATTCCTATTTAATCATGCCATAGCTTGCTTCGTTATTCTGCAAGCCATAATCATCGACAATGGCTCCCATTTCTGTAATTACATGATTACAAAACTCACTACTCAATTGGGCTTACGTCACGACAGATCAATTCCATATTATGCACAGGACAATGGTCAAGTTGAAGCTATCAACAAATTTCTGGTCACTATGCTTCAACGAACTATTGGGATGAATAAAACGAATTGACATGTTATGCTTTTTTCGACCCTTTGGGCATATCGAACCGCTACTAAAATGGCAACTAGATTCACACCTTTCCAATTGGTGTATGGTCTGGAAGCCACTCTACCCATCGAGTGAGAGATTCCATCATTAAAGCTAGTTGTCAAACTACTTCCCGGTACTTCACCTAAAGAAGAATGGTTGCTTTACTTAGAACGTCTTGACGAGACTCTGCGAAATTTTGCATTGGTAACTGAGATTCAAAAAAGACGAGTTAACGCCCAATATGATAAAACTATGACCCCCCATGCCTACGTGGAAGGTGATTTGGTCTTATTGTACGATCAAGCTAACGATAAATTAGGAGCCGAAAAGTTTGAAACCATGTGGCATGGACCCCTTCAAACACATATTACAAAAGGGTGAATATGAGTTAGTTGATTATGATGGAAATTAGTTGTCTGAGCCCCACAATGGCTCTACCTGAAAAAGTATTATGCTTAATCTTGAGTAGATACTTTGTACATTAGTGTGTGTTTCATTAGTGTGTTGTCTTTTTGTGTGATTGTTGCATTTTTGCAAACATGTTTTCCCCTACTTACCTCGTGTTTCACTTGGTTTGTAGATGTTGACGAACCCTCTTCCTTATGTGGGTTTCACTGATGGGGCACTCTTTGCTCCCAATGATGATTTAGTGAGTTTACAGGGTATATGTCTAGGACACACAACTAACAATATAGTAGAATATAGTGTGGTCATCGAACTACTATTGGAAGCTATTGCTCTTGGTCTTAGGGCGTTAGTTGTTAAAATTGATTCACAACTCATTGTATTACAATTAAACATGTATTATTCTCTTAGAAACCCTCACATTTTAAGAATGTATTTGCGTGTTCGTCTCTTGGAAAGGAATTTCGATTACATAACATATCAACACATTCCAAGACATCAAAATACATTGAATGATGCATTAGCTAATCATGTTTTAGATCGACATTTGCAACATATGTAAAATAATACCATGATACAATAAGAAAATTAGATACATAAGGTAAAGCATGTACATATAGATCACCATATAGAGTTTGCAAATGTTTTTTACATCACAAATCAAAATTGGTGTTCTGAGACACATGGCTTC
>APFE030265057.1:6767-50916 GCA_000404065.3 Pinus taeda | reverse complement strand
ATAGAGATATATAGCTTCAAACCCTTTGGGCAGTTGCTGGTATTTTTTTATAGAAAAATGTACTAATAGGAGTTATATTAGTTTATGTTGAGGGAATAAAGCAATTTTATGAAAATGACAATTTTTTTAATAAGTCGTTGTTTATTTTGATATATGACAGGAATAACCATCCATATCTTCAATTGCATTTTCTTACCCATGTAGTTTCAATTACATATATTTTATATTTATAATGTGTTTAAGGGATATAAAAATGTGTTTTTCATTTTAAATTTAAATATAAAAATATGGTAATTTTATATTTATAATGTGTTTCAGGGATATAAAAATGTGGTTTTCATATTAAAATTGAAATATAAAAAATGTTTTTTAATGAAGAAGAAAAATATATTTTTTAATTTAAAAATCATATATAGAAAAAATTATCTAATATTTTATAAAATAAACACAATATTATTTAAAAATTATTCTAAATTGATTTTTTTAATATGGTTTTACAAAATTGTATTCACATATAAAATAAAAACAATATTATTTAA
The DNA here is from genome assembly GCA_000404065.3 of Pinus taeda. Classification (NCBI taxonomy): domain Eukaryota; kingdom Viridiplantae; phylum Streptophyta; class Pinopsida; order Pinales; family Pinaceae; genus Pinus; species Pinus taeda. Next base: position 50,377 of record APFE030265057.1, on the reverse strand, counting down.
AAATTATTCTAAATTGATTTTTTTAAATATGATTTTACAAAATTGTATTCAAGTCATGTGAGAAAAAATCTATGATTTCTTCTAGATGCAACTCTGAATCTAGTATGATAGGTTGTGGCTCAAGCTCACTTGATGTGGTTTTGAAGCTTGTAGATGACCATCACTTCTCTGCCTGCCAAATACAAGGTGAGATGATGGAGAAAACTTAAATGCAAGATTTTTCAATACCCTAGAACTAGTTCTGACATATGACTGAAATATCTTCTTGGATGTTGAAGCCCATTGCCAAGAAGTGATCCATCCAAGATGAATATTAGTTCTTGCAGGAGGTTTGTTTTTGAAGCATCTATTTGGAGAGTGAGTGGTTTTATGACAGTGCTCACATGTATGAAGATCAAAACAATGATCTTTCATATGGCCAACTCGGTCACAGTGTTGGAATTTAACAATATGTTGTGGTTGTTGTGGAAGAGGTGCAGAATCTAGAAAAATTTAAGGTGAATTATAATGAAGAAGTCCAACACTCTTAAACTGGATGGGCTTTGAGTAATCTAAAATATGAAAGGGCACCCCCTTATCATATCCAAGACCTGTTCTATGCTTGTTGTGGACAAGCTCTTCCTAAGGTCTAATGATGGGCTTGGGAAGTGTATGTTGAAATTTTGCTTCTGCATGAAACTTTGCTCTTAAACTACGCACTGAATGTGAATCAACCTCAAATTTATATTCTTGCTTCTAATGGGAGTCTGTCTCAATGTTTTGAACATAAAAAAGTTCAGAATGATGACTCCGTTGTTGTAATTCTTCTTGCTGAAGCTGAGATTCAAGCTATAAAAAATAAATCTTCTATTGTGCATTTTGTAGACAGATTCTAATGTCATCAAGAGAGGATTTTATGCCTTTTATTGTGTCATTAGTAGTAGACTGTATCATAGTATTCAAAAACTCTAATACTTCATAAATCTTGGCCATAATCGCAATAGTATAGACTTGGTGAATGAGACGTTGTCTTCTATTGAAGTTTTTATTTTCCTAATATCGAATAGCTAATGCCCAAAGAAAGCAACTTCTTCAAAAGGATAATTACAAGAGAATAATGTAAAGCAAAAGAATTACCTCCGTTGGACACTGCATGGAAGACGTGAGGGCTAGATATGGCTCCACTGCTTGAACTTGTAGCCAACAGTTGATAATGGTGGCTTTCTTTAAATTTTGGTTTACATAAACTTCATTGACATACTGTTATTATTCTCGGATGCGGGTGGCACCATCACCCTTACTGTTTCCCATGCAAGGAGTTAATGTCTAGTACTGCCAGTTGCAGAGCAGCGTGGCCTCCCGGGACTTAAACTCACGCGAGCTGGGGAAACTTATTAATGCTGGATCGGTTGGCGGATTCGCATTTATGCACTGCGTTGATCGATGCAACATTCCCTCAGTTATAATCATGCTGCTCCATAGCTATTTCACCATGCCTTGTGCTCAGTCGCTCGGCAACGGAGCTTGGTTTGCGGAGGTTGTTGGTGATGGACTGACTGTGGTTCACTGCTGCGAGCTCCAAGCCAATTCTATCAAGGGTAAGTTCTCCCCTGTTCTGGATTCACGCATTGTGTTGTTATCTACAAGTTCTATGGTCGTCTGCAAGTTCTGTGGTATTGTGTTGTCGTTTGCAAGTTCTGTTGGGCCTCCCTCTCACCTCAACTGACTCTGTTATGTTGGTTCTCCTGTCCATTATCCAATTGCGCCCTACCTCCTGTCTGTCATCATGGTTCATTCGGGCAAGAGGCATCGTTCAGGGGGGCGTCGTGACAGCCGTTTGCATCCCCCAGCCGATCATGCTATGGAAACTGCGCTGAAACCCTTCAATCCCTCCCCCGTCCATGAAGCTAGGCCATCTTTAAGCTCCGGTCATAAGCCCATTCTGAACAGTGCCTTCCAAACCACGCACTTTAAATTTCAAAGTAATTTGCATAGGCCCCTTGTTACTGCTCACATCACCATTATTCTCTCGGAAGAGGAAAATTAGGTCTCCCCTCTGGCCTGCATTGCCCCTGATCCTTCCCATAGTAGTGAGCATTCCACGGACAAAGACAGATTGGAGAATTGGAAAAATGAGAAGTCTAAACATGAGGAATTTCTCAAAAATCTTCCTCCCCCTAAAGATACAGGACCTACTACTGAGGAAGGGACTCATGGTGAAGCAAGTCATACCATGGCAATCCCTGGCAGCGACTTGGGCGACAATGAAGGTCTGAGGGCTGATGTTGTAGGTCTGGCTAAGAAGAAGAACCATGGCACGACAAAGGGGGAGTAGCGCCACCTGGGACTGCCTCCCTTTTTTTTATTCTGGCTACTGTTTCAGGCTCACGGTCAAGGTTCAGTGCTAATGTCCTACTGTTTTTGGCTTCCAGCTGGGGACTTGGTGACACATCATGTGCTGGCTTGCAATGATTTTATGTTTTTGTGCTGGATCAGTTCTTCTTCTCGGCATACATGTCTCTCTTTATGTCTTTTATCTGATCTCTGTAACTGGTTTCCCAGCTTATGTTTGTAAAGGGGCAGTTCTGTTCTGTTGAGCGCTTCCAAGCCTCGATACTATGTAAAAATATTTTGCCTTACAGTTAATAGAATTTAGTATTTGGAGAGAGAAAAAAAACATACTGTTATTATTTATTGAAATACAAAATGTGATGGTGATAGCGTAATCATGGAACCACTTGAACGAGCTCTCATAAACTTCTGAGTGGTTGCAGTGGAATTGCCTACTGATTTATTGCATCACTATTCTGACTATTCCAATGTTATACTGTGTTCACCATTCAACAATACAACTACAACGACACAATCATTTCTCTATCAGTGAAATCTTGCGCACAATGTCAAAATCGATTATTTCTTCACATAGACACAACCTTTGTACACTAGTAATATGACCTAGATTTGATCCTAGAATTGGCACATAGTCCTAGAAAATGGAGTTACAGTAGAAATGTGAGCTCACACAGGGGAGAGCTTCCTTCCGATGTCTCTTCAATTCTCACGGTCATCGCAGAAGTAGAGAATGGTAATAGAGGGCATGATTTTATGCTTTTGTCCCTTCAAACGCACTAGCAACAAGAAGAATGTCCTCACGGCCTCCACCAGAGAAAGAAGAATGTTTACCTTCAATACCCAATGCGTCCTTCAACTGAGAAAACCGTCTAGCAATCCATAATGACCATAAATAATCACTCCAAGATTAATTTTGTGCTTCTTGAATCTAGGGATTTATTCTTTGGCACAACCACAAAATTCTGGGCACAATGGTAAGGAAACTTGACCTCTACACTTATGCTTAACTTGTCCTCTTCAAGCGTCTCGAGCTATTCTACAACAACCTTGCTTTCCTCACAAATTTGACCTTAGACTTTGCTTGGAAGTTTGATTCTTTTGGTGACTTCTGCAACTTGATGAGAACCGTCTCACAGGCCTGGTTTAGGAACCATCCACCATCAACGTAAGTTTCCACCACAACGTGTAAAGTTGTAATGGGGCAGAAGTCCAGAGAAGGTTGGAGGGATAGCAGGGTCAATGAAAAGTTGATGAAACTAGAAGGAGGTGATGCAGAGTGGCGATATCAAACGACTCACAAAAATTTCATGTTTCTCAGCCAATTGTTTAGGGAAGGATGAGAATTTGGTGAACATGCATTTCCATCAATCAAACCCTTTGGAATTAATATTGGGGATGAAATGTTATCAGCAGTTGGGTGACTTATCCCAGAGCCCAAATTGGCAGCAAAAACAGTGGCGACAAACAAATCAGAGCCAAACCCAGGGAAAAATCATCTCATCAAAGGGGAATGGAAGCTCTCTAGATGTTCAAGAGTGGGATTTTATTGTATTCAGTGATAATGCACATGACTATGTGAAGAGAATGATGCGTGAGATACTCATAACTTTCTCTAGAATGTCAATCAATTGTTTTGGGAATCACAATGGCCAAGGGAGGGACTATGATTTGTGTATCCATACCTCTGATTGCCAATCCTATGACAAATTGGAAACATATCTCAGATCAATGACCCAGAAATATCCATACAAGTTAGCTAGAATTCACTTCGGCTTTTGTATGTTCCACAAAAATTTTCCCTGAACTTTGTACGACACAGTGAAGCATGTACAACTTAGTGAAGTGTGTATGTGAGACCAAGAGGGGTTGGATAACATAATGTTGTGTAATGGATTGTTTCAATGTGAGATGAATGACAATGAAATAAGCAAACACAGTAGAAATAATAGGAAAAGAAAGATCACATCACAAGTGGCTCAAATTAGAGTAGGGCTAGATTTCACCCGCTTTAATACCATGTTAAACATACATGGAATGTAAACAACGAATGTGAATGATAAGAATTAGATTGCATATATTATTGACATGATATACATTTATAGTACATGGTGTGACCCTTGGATTCATATTCCAAGTGGTCTCTTGGACTGTGGTAGCTATTCACATTCCACACCAACCCATAGAGGATTAGGTGTCCAACAAGATTCATGAGGTTAATTGCAAGTTTAAACATGAGTTTTTGAGTGTTTTTATGTAAATTGCATGTATAAATTAACATAAATAAATGATTGAACAACAACATATAATAGACATGAACATCACAAAAATAGTATTACAACATCACATGATGAAGGAGTTCACCCCGCTTGGGCTATGTCTCCTTGATCTAGCTTCCAATGGCTTGATCCTCTCTATTATGCTCAAAAGTGTGAATACATTAGTTTTCAATGCTCAGATAGCTCTGAAACCTAGTCCAATGGCTCCAGAATGCCCAAAAATGCATGTCTAGCCTCTTTCTGCTCCTGATTTGGTGAAAAACTCATCAAGTTATGATTTCTCCAAGTTTAATATTTGCTCTATAAACTCCCCAAATTCTAGCACCAAACCCACAATTTCACCCATATTTCCACTAACTGGGCACCATTTCCACCAATTTCGGGGCAAATTTGTCGGATGCACTAAATGTCCTATAAGGCCTAATATCCGAAAATTATGGACATGTGGGGGGCCACATGCTCGGGGCTAAGGTTAATGGCCTGCTCCCGCCGAACGGACCCCTACTTTGCTCCAATGGTGGTCCCATGGGGTGGCACGCACACAAGGGTTGGCCCCCGTCGCTAGCCCTTTCCTCGGAGGGTGCACAATGTCAACCTTAAATACACGTTGACACCCATAGTTATTAAGAACCATATCTGTGGCGTGTTGGTAGGAGGCTTGGCTTCTCACTTGGAGGTCGCAGGTTCAACCCCCTTCGCTTTTTCTAGGACCTTAACCAAAATTTTGGTGGCTCTCGGGCTGCCATGTTGTGGCTCCTGGCTATGCCATGTGGCAGCCTGTGGTTGGCCACTAACCATCCAATAGAATTCATGAAAAACTCCACCTAGGCACCTGCCACGCGTTAACATGCAACTCACTGGAGGTTAAATCAGTCATATGCACAGTCACCCTACCAGGTAGGCATGCCCAGTCAACGTCACTTTAGCAGTACAAACTGTTGACTAGGCTGTTTGCATTTTTTTTTTAAATTTGCATGTTTAGGAAAACGAACAAGACATGCTTCTGGGAGCATGCGTAGTTCGTTTCACACGAAACGAGTTCCACCAGTTTCAGGATGATGAGCACTACACGGTCTTTCAAGTTCCACATTGATCTGATAACTTTGAATTTTGAGCTATTTTTTGAGCACCTGATTAGGGGACCATGCGACTTATGAAAAGGAGGCTGACTTGAAGTATATTTTAGGAGGAAAATATAAATTTGATTTTTCTTTTCAATTTCACATGATGAAAATAACGACCATGGCTATCATATTTCCAACACTCCCTCTTAGCCAAGGAGGTAATTTTCATTCTCTATCTAAATATGAATCTCCCCAACTAAACCATAGGTATCACAACCACAACCTAAGGGAGAGATCACAAGTACAAGTCTCTCTCTCTATCAAGATCAATCTCCCTGGCCAATTGATAGGTATGATAGCCACAACCTAAGGGAGAGATACTCAATCTCATCACGAGGAAACATCTATAGCATCCATTGAGGAAAAACCAATCATATACACATGGTACATATCCCCGACCACAAACAAGGTCTCATGACCCATAAGCTTAGTGAGGAATCCTTATCTCAATCCCCGACCACAAATAAGGTCTCACAACCCATAGCCTAAGGGAGAGATCATATGCATGGGATACATCTCCTCGATGAAAAATAAGGTATCTTGGCCCACAACCTAAGGGAGGAACCCCTATGTTAATCTCCAACCACCATAAGGTCTCATGACCTGTAGCCTAAGGGAGAGAACTCGAGATTAATCTCCCCAACCAATCCATAGGTCTCTCGACACATAGCCTAAGGGCGAGATCACAAACTTAGTGCCTCATAACCAAGCTCCTTGACTAGATGCATTGGTCTTCCAACCCATAGCCTAAGGGAGTGATAATATTCCCAAACAATCCATAGGTTTCCTGGCACATAGCCTAAGGAATATTCATGATACTATCAATCAATGCTCCCTCTCCAAAGGGATTCTTAGCCATTCCAATATTCTCACATAATAATAAAAAGCCAGTTCAACACTTCATTAAACATTCTAGTAGAAAACAACATCCAACTATTCAATTGGTTTCAGCTGGGGCTTCTCACAGAAGAAAACATCAAGAACCTGCTCATCAATAGAAAATTGTGTTATACTCGAATCCAACAGAGAAGCAAATATCAATGACCTTCTCATCAGTAGAAAAGTGTGCCATAGTCAATCCAACGGAAAATAAGTGGCTTTTCACATAATCAAATATCAACAACCTTCTCATTAGTAGAAAATTGTGCCATAGTCGAGTCCAACAAAAAATAAGTGGCTTCTCACAAAAGCAAATATCAACGACCTGCTCATCAAAAGATCAAATACATTAGCTACATTTCCAACTTCAATTGTACAACATGTAGCAAGAACATCCATGTCATTCAAACCAATACAACATCCACAATATATCCAGTCAAATAGACTCAACAACTTCATGCATCATATGGTTCAACAAACCAATCAGAAGGATACATCAAATAAATAGCAGAGTCTCACAACTTCTTCAAAATTTCCTCAAGCAAGTGTCCATGGACTCACAATCCATTATGCCACAACCTCAATAGATATTTCACTAGCCTCATACCATGATATCAGTCTTACAATTCCTCAATTAACTCCCTCTTACATTGGACTAAGAGGACCTTAGTCCTTTTTAGAGACATACCATCAACACATAGCAGAAAATCCACGGGTTCTTATTCAACATATTTGGATCAACATTAATCTTCAAGGCTTCAATCCATATTCTCAATTGACTTCTTTGCGCCATGGATAAAAACATGCTTCAATTAGGTTGATCTTGTTGTCTCCCTCTGAGTGCAAATCTCATCCAATCATGAGTCTTCTTGTCACGTTGTTCTTCCATCCATTTCCAACGATTGCCACATCTTGGTAGTCTTTATTATGTACCTACAATCCACGCTAGGAGGCCATGGAAGAACAAATACATCCAAGAAAGATATAAAACTACAAGGGACTCATAGTGTAACAACAATAGAAACAATCAAGAAAGTACTTATCTCTTTAGAATGTGTTAATTCCCTCTTGATTAGTCTTCTTGGGTCTAGTTACCCTTATTCAATTCATCAAAGATTTAATCTCGTCCACATAATCATCATCATATAATCCACATCATCAAGAAATCCACATCATCAAGGAGTCCATATCATCATTAAGGAGTCCAAATCATTAAGACCTTGACCTCGTCCACATAATCATCAAGGAGTTAACCTTGTCCACATCATCAAAGAGTCCTCATTATGTAGGAGTCCATATCATCATCAAGGAGTCGACCTTTTCCACATCATCAAAGGGTCCACATTATCAAGGAGTCCAAACCATCATTAAGGAGTTGTCATTATCATTATCAAGGAGTTGTCCACATCATTAACATCATTAACGAATCGACCTCATCTACATCATTATCAATGCGTCTACATCATCATAAAAAAATCCACATCATTAGTAATGATTAAAAAAAATACAACAAAGTACATGATAATTATCTTTTGAGGACCTGACAACTCCCTCTTAATATTTAGGCTTCTTGCGTCCAACCTGCAAATCAACCTTATTTATCAAGATTTCAAATATTCTAAGAGCTATGGTTTCTTCTTCTAAGTGGAAGCAATCAATTCATAAGCAAAAGAATTTGTCAACCCTTTTTGTCTTGATAGGGTTTGTAATATAATTGGATTGGGTTTTGACTCTAAGCCCTAATAATTATTTAGCGTTTACAAACCCACTCATTCTTGAATTTAATTTCATAATGATTAAATTTCATTAGCTTCATTACATTCATCATGCAATTTCTTCATTTGCATCCTTATTATAAGCATGATGTCATGTCTTGCAAGCATTCAACAATTTTCGCTGTCTGCATAGAATTTTATTCCTAAAAAAAAAGAAATGCCATAATCATGGATCTTGAGAAGTCTTTATAACATAATCTAGTCTATAAATCCAATAGTTTTTGCTTCAACAAATTTTGCAATCCAAACTTCATTCTTGAGGAGGAACTTGGCCTCAAGTTAAAGATTTGTTCTTCTTAAGAGGAGCATGACCCATTTTTCACTCATAGATAGTAGATAAACCCATTTAATAATGCCACAAGTATCAAATCAATTTTATGGAGATTCCTTTAAATTTGTAGACAACCAAACTTTCCTTTACATATGGAACCACAAGTTCATACAATTTTTTAATTCAACTTATCTACAAAATATTCGACATTCTTGACACAAATGTAACATGGTTTGTTCTCCTTGTTTTTCCTTCCAAGTTTATCAACTTTGAACTATAAAAATTTCCTTTCATGCAAGGTCATCAATAAGCAAGGGCCTCCTTTGGCTTATAGAATTAAATTGAGATAATGGCCTTTCGATCCTTAAAGGAGCTCACATAGAAACAAGGTTAAAATATCATATATATGAGAAAAATGCATACTAGAATAAAGGGAATTCAAATTTCTTTGAGTAGTTATCATTATCAAGTTGGCTTCTAGGTCTACCTTTTTTCAGCGTGCGTCGTCCTTTGTTTATGTATAGGGGTTATCGTTCAACAACTTAGAATTCAAGTCTTCCTATGGGACTGAAGTTTGTCCTCTAACTTTGCCTTCCAGAGTTTCACATACATCAATAGAGATACTTCCGACCTAAAATGTGGTTAGGCAAAGACATTTACACCCTACTAAGAATCCTCCTTCCAACAAGATGGCTCTTTCTTTAAACTCCACCATAGAGGCATTTTACACACTAATAATTTCAAAAATACCTCATAGAAATGAAGTTTGGATCTTAAATTAGGATAATATACATACTTTAGACCCATTCCATTTCATAGGCCTCAAACTTGACACTATTCCAAGATCGGTCTTAATTTGGACTTGATTTTCTTGTCCAAGATTGGAAAAAATTCACCTTAGCTCGAATCAAGGTTCTCATCATACATAACTCGCACATAGATAGCTCGAATTACTACACAGATGTTTGGATTACAACTCACACCAAATTTACTTGAGGGTCATCTTACAGAACTTGAGTCGCTTGCCAACAAAATCATGGATATACTATGCTTGTTACAACAAATTTTAGTTACCAAACTTGGATGTTAAAAATATGATTTCTTGTAGCTCGAATAATATACAACTTGGATCCTATTTGGATCATAATTGTTATTGCAAAAATTCTGATCATAGAGCTCGGATCATGGTCTTTCTTTTCCAGAGGTATAACACAACTTCTTCATTCACATAGATCCTTATATTTGCATCATACCTTATAGTTTGTAGCCTCAACCTTTGTGTTATTTAATTGTGATTTTGGGTCTGTACGATTTTCATAGAGAATAGGTTCCTCAGGTACCTCACATAATGAGAACGAGATGATACTTGCATAAAGAGGCCACAAAAGAAAGTTTAGAAGACTCATAAATTTTGGATGCCTTACCACACATAGATTTTGGATGCCTTCCAACTCAGATACAAGATTGATTTTGCAGAGATATAATCCTTAGAACTTCACATTAATCTACAAGAGTTTTGTGTCTCAATTTCACATAAATTAGATGCCATAGAAAGATCTTAATAAAGGAGTCACAAAGTTCGTATAAATATTGCATAAAGGAGTCAAAAACCTCATATAAAATTAGATACAACTATTCATAAAACCTCACATATCTCAAAGATATATAGGCCACCAAATATGCCACAGACTTGGAGATAATTCAGTTTAAGCCCCAAACCTTCACTTTCCTTTCATGAACTTCAAATTGTTTTTTGATATTTAACCTTGATTTGATTCCATGTTGAGATTTCTAAGGTACATGCTAGATTTTTTTTTTCTTCTTCATGATAACTACTTTTAATGATCAGTTAGCATTAATTACATATCCAATATGATTAAGTTAGTTATAAAGAAGAAAAAATCAACCAATAAACATGAAAGAGCAGTAAAATAACCATGAGACAATGAGACAAGACATAGAAATTAGGCTCGAGGCCAAGGCAAAACCTACAAGGGGAAAACGAAACAAATTTTTCCTTATGTGAGAGAGAGAGTTCAATTCATCATTACAATGGAAATCATATCAAGATAATAGCCAAACTAGTAACCAAGAACAAGATGAAATGTCAAGCCCTCCTCTTGAGATTTTCAGCCCCTCCTTCCTTTCTTCACTGGAATAGAGCTTATGATAAGATAGTTTGATGTGAAAAATGAGAAGATGTAGTATCCTTTTTATACTGATCAAGGGGTCAAATGGGCGTCTCTTAGGGACCCAACCAGCTTATGAAAAGGAGGCCGAATTGGGTATATTTTAGGAGGGAAAATATAAGTTCAATATTTTTTCAATTTCGCATGATGAAAATATTTTCCATGGCTTTTGATATGATGGACATATTGGGGAGGAGAAATTTCACTTAAGTTTTGAAGTCCTTTGGATTGAGCTTGACTCATACCCTTGGGATTTTAGGTGATATTTTCCTTCTCAATGGGCTTAGGGAATGGAAATGGATTCATATCTTCTACATGATTGGGAATTTATGGTTCCCTATACAATACAAACGATGTCCTGTTAAAAGTAAGTATGCTTGCATATGACAGGTCCATTTTTCATTTCCCTCCAATTGAGAAACACCATTTTCTTGAAAATAATATTCCCCAAGTATTAGGAACGTCAATGCCTATAATATCCATTAGAACATATATCTATTTATTAGTTATCAAAGAAACCTTGACATCTTTGATAAGAGATATATGGGTATGGATTTTGAATCAAAGCCACACACATTTTTATAAGTCCTATTGATATCCAAATCTAATTGACGCATGACTTTGAAAGGAATTACATTTGACGAGGCTCGAGAATCAAGTGTGCAATTATGCAAGATGAGATTGTTGATCACCAAAGAAAACAAAAATGGTTCATGTGAGTTTTTCTTATCAATATACATGTTTTGTAAAATGACCAAAGAACCCTAGAGATAATTTTCAAAGTTGAAATGCTTCCTAATTTGCATCCTTTTCTATCTCCAAAAGAGGAACCTGTACATTTACTTTAGTTATTAATATCAACATCCAACACAACATCATGGTTTTGATGTTTTTTCCTAGGCATAGTTTTAAATTTTACCTCAGGTTTGTCTTTCTTATGACAGGTCATACTAAAGCCGAAACTTGTTTTTTCTTCGTTAATATTTTCTCTAGAAGATTACAACCCTTAAAGATTCCATTATTTTTGAAAACCATATCATTATCATCATAATATACTTGATCAGGATTTGGATGGAAGTAAGAGTCACTAAGAAATATATTGAATGGGTCACCATCATTGATGACATTGAAGTGCTTGGGGTTTTTTTCTCCTCCAATTGGTTATATGGACACTCTTCCTAGGTGTGATATTCATCAGAAGGATAGTGCCAAGCATACTCTGCATGTTCCACCAAAGTGGTTGGGGAAAGGGTATTTGGAACATACTATACAGTAGCATGGTATCCATCATGTGCCTTCTTTTCTAGAGGTCCCTCTTTATTAAATTGTGGTTTAGGATGGAGTCTTTGGAAAGATCCCCTTTCTCTTTCCAACATGACCAATTTATTCCTCACTTCTATCTAACATTGCATCAACTCATTAGTAACTTTATCAAAATTTTAGGAAAATTCTTGCAAGGAAGGATACACCTGGATGCTAGGCTTCACTTTAGTTTCAATTCAAGCCCTAGGATAGGTGAACAAATCAATCATGGCAACATTCAAAATTTGCTCAACTTAAGTATTTACGGCTTTAGCTTCATCCAAGGCCTTTTGTCCCGAAGGGAATATCTCAAATGTTAGGGAAACGTTAGACATATTTATGAAGGACGGTGTCATCTGTTGGCCTATATTGATTAGGGAGATCCTTGAGTAATTTTTGGAATTGTTGAGTAAATTCCTTAACAATTTCATTCTCAATTATCTCAACTTCCAGTAATTTCTCAAGAATGATGACTCCTTCCTTGATTATGGCCTATATTTTTTGAAGGAATGGTGAAAGGTATCCCAATCATTGATACTACCTTGGGGTAAACTAAGATACAAATTCCTAGCACTTCCTTTCAGAGTCAAGGAAAATAGCATCATTAATACATTCTAATCCATGGTCAACTTAACACTCACTACCTAGTAAGACTCATGCATATGTTTCTCTATAGTGATAAAATAGTACCATTGAATTTAGGAAACCATTCACAATACTTCTTAGGTAAGGGACGTGGAGCAAAAGGGAATTCTCTAACATGGAATGGACTAAATGCAACAATGAGCCATGGCTTATCCATGGTGTTAAGGATGATATTTTCTACAAATATAATTCTAGCCATGAGAATATTTAGGATTACATGGGACATAACTCATTTAATAGTATTTAAGGTAGTATTATTCTTCCTTAGATCTATGGTATTGTCAGAAGAACTACCAGGGGTCTTAATGGGGTTGTTTTTAGGAGTCGCCATAAGATAAGCTTTTTTGTCATCTTAAATGTTCTCTTCAAAGGAATGAAGCTCAATATTCGGATATCAAGGAAGTTGAATCAAATATCCCCTGAAAACGAAACCAAAATATGTTTCTTGAAAATCTAGTAGGTCTTATGAGAGGCCTCACAAGGACTAGACCAAGTGACAACACTATGAGGTAGGGCCCAATGACGCCACAACGACCAACTCGTGCACTTTAGTTAATTTCACCATAAGGGAGGCTTCCCTATGTACGTAACCTAATGGATATTCTGAGTTTAAGGCTAGGAGGTGACAAGGATATGCTGAGGAAAGACACTCAATTTAAGGAAACGACTCAAAATATCATATACAAGGAAAAACATGCCCCTTGAAAGGCTTATATAAGGCACAAGTGACGTAGTTTTTAGTGAATAAGTAATTATAATAGGCTTACAAAGGTACACAAGGCCAAGAAAAGTATTGATATGATGAATATGATCAATATTTGGGACAAAAAGCCTTCAAAAAGACCCAAGTTGAAGACTAGGGCTAGATTAGGGTTTCCCCTAGGGAAAACTTTCCTAGGGTTTGTGACTTCAACCATAAAAAGGAATAATTCACCATGGAAAAGGGGTGATTTTGAGGCAATGAGTTAGAAACCACATGCATAACCCTTTCAACAGAAATATGCACATGTTGTAGTTGAATTTGGCCCATCCCTAGCCTAGTGGCTTGCCTTAAAGAGCCAAAAATTTAAAGGTGAGAGAGAAATTTAGGTTTTCGAATTTTTTTATGTTGTGATAACCTATGTGGAAATGCCAATGCTTGACCTTGGGTGATGGAGTCTATAGGGAGATCTACTTATGAAAAATCAAACCCTAGAATGGACTGAGGGATAATGAAAAACCCTAATTTTCAAAACCATAGCTACCAATTTATGAGGGAATAAAATAATTGAGGAGAGATTAACATGAAGGATCACACAAAGGATTTTCATACAAATATTAAGGGTAATAAATATAATACTTTGTCAAGATTTCATAGAAAAATACTTAGTAAAAACTAGCACATAGAAACCATAACAACGGCCATTCCATGCAATAGTCATAAAGATACTCAACAATGTAGAATACTTACAAGAAAATGCATCAACCAATCCTTTATTATTCGAAAATTATATTTCCAAAATGAGATAGTATACCCACAAGAAAATACTCCACAAAATATCACATCTCTACAAGATACAAGTTTATTTTAGTTAGGTTGAGATCTCTCAAAGAGGCTAAATTGATCCATAAGTGATGATGAAAAGAAAAATTATGTGACCTCTTTTTATATAAGGTCCACCTCAACTAATTTATGACTAACGAAGCGCCTCAATCAAGTTTTACATAGGACAACCATGGGTTACAAGCCAACATACTAGTTAAGTGATAAAATAAGCCATAAATGCCCACATGTGTGAGCCATAGCCTCCAAATATGTTGACGTCATTCCCTCATAGGGATCCAAATGCCATGTCAAGTTGTCATGATATGTGAAAATGTGTCATGCTATTAGAACCATCCAAAATTTGAGGAAGATCCCTTAAAGTCGCTCCAAATCCTCCTTTAGGGATCCAAGGTCCAGTTGGGGTGCTATTATGTGAGTTCCATGGGTCTAGAACTATCAAAGAAAGGCCTCTTCTCTCAAGTGTTAGGGATTATCTAAGTGTAGAAAGCCCTCCCAAGTCTCTCAATGGGAGACCATCCTCATATGGGCTCTAAATCAAGTCTTGCCTATCAGGTTTTGTCAAAGCCATCCTAGGGGCATGTTGGGTCCAATTGTGTCATCATGAAGAATCCACTATGTTATTTCAAAGTAGGCCAACTTCCTAGATCCTAAGGGTGTTGTGGGGCATGTAAAATTTGCTCAAGTCACTAGGTGGACAAACTCTCTCAATTTTGCATCTGTTATGCCATTTATTTCTTTGAAGAGGCTTGGGTACTTGTGGAGTGGGTTCCCTCAAGGCCTAGGTTGTTGCGGAAGACCTATCAAAACAACATGAACTTAAGTGAAAGAAACCACCCAACAAACACTAATATCATATATGAATCTAAGTGGAACAAACTTGAATGTTACGGGAATATTAACATTTCTAACAAGTATCACCTTTCGATATTGAACTAGATCAAGTCCCATAAAGGTGAATGTAAAGTAGGGAGTAATCGTGGAGGCGTGAGTTGTCATGCTCATCCTGATTTTTCCACCCCTCTTGTGTGCCTTTTACTTCTTCTTGATAATTCTTTATATTACGACATATATCTCAAGGGTTAGAGCTTGCTCTTTGTGATGTAGCATTTATATTACCCCTTAAAATGATACAATTTATAACTCATCAGGGATGGGACATGTAAGGGTTATTTTTGATGTGAAGGAGCATGATGTGCTTAGGAACTGGGTGATGGCTAATAAGTAGGGTGGAGCTGATGCTAGGCTTTTTCCCACATGCTAATTTATGTCCCTGGCCATCTTTTGCAGTTTGATTTTCTTCTTTCTTTTTTCGTGTGGCCATGATATGCTTTTCCATTCTTTTAGCCGTATCAACCTCCAAGGAAATGTTTTCCAACCCTACTTAAGGAGTGTGGAAATGTGGGTGACAAATCCCAAATTACCAATGAAATGTTAGACCAGAAGAATGGATGTAGTATATATGGCTTGTGACATGTGATGGAAAGTGTCAAGTATCGTATAGGGGATAATGAACACACTATCTCAATCTGGGTTTTCTAAGTAGTGCCCATCTTATAACCATAAGGCCTCAAGGGAGGTCCCATTATATTAGGGCTAAAGATTCACCCCACTGGTAAGGAGGGAGAAGAAATTTACAGTTAAGATCAGTCGATCTTCCAAATCACCCCTTTATCCATACTAAATTCCCAAAGCAAACAAGTATACACACCCAATTGCAAAATGATCATAATAACTTTTGAATAGTATGCCACCTTAATCCAAGTGTTAATGGTAAATAGGGAGAGGAATATGGCTTATGAAGATGGTAGAGACGCACAACATATCATCATCAAATATTGGTTGTCAGGGGCTCCTAGCTAGTTGGTTGTTTGACTAGTTATCAAATGTAGGAGATTTTTTTTTTTCCTATGTGGTTACCCATTTTGGTGGGTAACATGATGTATGTTGCATTGATTGAGCTTTTCATGAAGGCACTCATGTTTTTTGAAAATGGAGTTAGCAAACCATTCAGATAATTGGCCTCATGCATGCTTGTTGATGACAAACATGTGGCTTTCGTCTAGTTTTGATATTGTTCTTGCCTCCAACACACATTAATTTTGTAAAGAGTGCTCATGGTTGCATTTTCATTGTTCATGGTTCCGTGGATGATACATATGGTTACCTATACTTGAGTAATTCTCATAGTTTTCTCACACATGTTGTGATTCTAATAATTTCTCTTACACCATCATTAATTTCAAGGGTGCTTGCAGTGCCACGATCAATATTTATGATACCTTGAACATAATGCATTGTTCCATGAACACAAACAATGTGCTCTTGGTTCCATCCATGTTATAATAATTACTTGATGTTCCACTAACGTCATTAGTTTCATAAGTAATCTTCATAGTTCCATTAATATTGTTCAATGGTCATAGTTACGAAATTTGAAACAAATTTGATAATTCAACAATCCATGCAATTTGGTTGAATTAATAGTCAATTGATTATTTTTTTTTAATGCTCTTCAATATAAAAGAATTACAATAGATCTATGAACACGATAACATATTTTAGTCCTGTCCACAAATACATGAAAAATCAATAAAATTACCAAAACATGTAATTCTCTATAATGAGTCCATTAATTTATTAATGCAATTAAGAGTTGTTAAATAAAATTTGGTTCACTTAATTCATAAACTCAAAAGTGCAGAAATTGGCATAGTTAAAGTTAGTGTACCAACGATTGTTTATTCGCTTAATAAGAAGTAAAATTTCGACTTTGCATTGAGTTTATTCTTCTACGTTTCTACAAGTTGAAATATATTTAGAGTTTTCTCACGAGAAGTATGAGCGTGTCAACACGAAGTATTATTTATTATTAGTCCCTGCCTCCGGCATAGCAGGGACTATAGCGTTCGATAAGACGTTGACCAGCTATTAAATTACGGGTTGACCATGTATTTTTGAGGGTTATTCACTACTTAACCAAAGTTTATGCTGAACGTTTTGCTCTCCAAAAAACTTTAACCAAAGTTTTTGGTTTACCCTCTTATTGCTCGCCTCACTTCGCCCGATGCACCCACAATTTAATTTATCCTAAGTTCTTTCTCCCTCACTTCGCCGGATGTGCCCACAATTTAATTTATCCTAAGTTCTTTCTCACCTAAGCTAACAGCATCCGGCCCACAATTTAATTTATCCTAAGTTCTTTCTCACCTAAGCTAACAGCATCAAAGTTTAGACGTTTGTTCATTTGCATGTTGAACACCTGTCAGAGCCTGTGTTTACCACCCAAGCTTACACAGGGTATGGAACCTTGTCAAAGCTTATATAACAAGCACAAAAAACCCTGAGAAGAGCCTTCCACCTCTGTGTACTCGTTCCTCTAACTCTGGTGAGTTCTTTTGATCTACACCGAAGCCATAGCCTGCATTGTTTCATCGTGATGTCTCTGCATTGTTTCATCGTGATGTCTCTGTCCGACAAGCAGAGAACCCGATAAGCAGAAAACCCTGCAAGGAGCGAGGAGCCTTCCACCTCTGTGTACGCGTTCCTAACTTTGGTGAGTTCTTGTGTACTCGTTCCTAACTCTGGTGAGTTCTTTTGATCTACACCAAAGCCATAGCCTGCATTGTTTCATCTTGATGTCTCCGTAGTCTATAAACTCAAATATTGTGTTGGTAGATCGCAGTGCCGAGTACTTGCAGGGACTTGCTGATTACAATAACATAGAGTTCTAAACATGTATTCAGAAATTATGTGACTCATCAATGGGTATTAGTGACGGCATTGTGAGTCAGATTTGCTGTAATCTGCTTTTCTTTCTTTCATTTTCTCTGCTTCTTTGAGTCTGTAGAACGGCGTTTGTCAGAATCTTCATTTTTTGATGGAAGGCTGGCTTTCGTGCCTTCTCTTTCTTCTCTTTTCTGTCAACCGACGCTGCTTCGAAGTCAGTAAAAAGCTAGGTTGTCATTGATATTCTGCCTTGCGTTGACGGCTTTTAGTGTGATATGAAACAGGGCGTCTTTCTTTCACGTTTCTGTCACTTGGCAGTACGTCTACAAGATTTTGTTCGTCTCACTTGACAGAATGTTCTTCGACCCCTCTGTAGCTAGAACATGCGCTTCTTTTGCTATTTCCGCGCTCAAAGTAGCACGGCAGGTTTTGCTTATTTCCGTCTATTGGGGGATGGAAATTCCAGACATCTATAAGTCTTATCAGCGAGGGAGGCTTCGCGGCATTATCTTTGCGAGACCAAATCCGACTTCTGTCAACTGAAAACTTGGTCGATTGACGAAGACACGCTTCTTGAGAACTCTACTATTATTTCTATTATAAAATATCTCTATCAATTAATGTTAGTCGTGTTTCTTTAAATCTTTGAAAGCGAGGATTCTGCCTTACCCGCATCCTATTATATCTCAGGAAGGTTCTTGATGTAATTTCAGTTGTTTAGTTTTCGTCATTAGATTATTTTTCCCCGAGATCGGCGTAAAGTTACTGCTTCATTAATCGCTGCAGAGGTCATTTATAGTACTGTTGGAATATTATTTAATATTATCAAATACCTGACCAATAATCTTATCGAAGACAGTGCTTTCCATTGTCCTATCATCTGATACCTGTACATGTAGATCTAGGTCCACGGCTTCTATAATTACAATAATAAATTGTTACTGCGTAGCTAATTAATCCTGAACCTCTATCTCTTTTTGGTTTTTCCTTATAATTACGAATTTATACGTTCAGCACACACTATATATATATATAGATATATATATTAAATAATTAAAATTTCATAGTTACCAAATTGCGCTAAGCAAAAAAAACAAAAAAAGCAACAATACTAATAGAATATCAAATAGTTCGATAAAAATTCGATCCCGTTCACAGCGTGAAGTAATCAGAAGAGCCAAAATTCATGCTTCATAATTTATGCACAAGGATTTGTTAATTCGCGTGCATAGAATGTGTGCAGTTCCTCCTAAACACAATTAATCAACCATTAATTGTGAGTTGGGAAATGTTTTATTTTCCAATTTGTGTTGAAATTTTTTATTTTTCAGTTTGAGAAAACAAGAAAGTAAAGAATATGAGAAAATAAGAAAGCAAAGAACCTGAGCTGAACTGTAAAATAAAGTGAGCACATTTTATTAGGAATACTTGATTTTTTAAATATTTTTATATTAGTGAAGACATTTAAATAAATAAGTTTTAATGTTGAATTTTTAAATATGTATTAATTATAAAAAAAAATATTTAGATAATTTTGAAAATTAAAAAAAATTTAAAAAAATTGAAAAAAAATATGGTTTTCCTTAATGAATATGTATTTTAAAATTAATATAAAAACAAAATATTAGAAATAATATTATATATATATATATATAATAATTTTCAAATGAATGGGAAAGAATGAACCTAAATTAGATATCCAGATCTTTGAGATGTATACTGTAATTTTTTTTACAAATTAAAAAATTCAAGTAAATTTTTATTATATCAATTGGAATTAGAATCCCGAATCAAACATGGTAACTATTTATTTTCAAAAAATTATTATCCAATTCTGTTTTAAAAAACAAAACGTAGACTTAGTGAAAAATAAAACTCGTTGATAATAGTAACCATTGATTCGCTGCCAAATTTTTGTTACTCGACACTCCCACAATTCAGATTTTATTAATGGTCTGCTAAATACAACTTAATTCTTCTTATTTCCAAGGCATCAGAACATATTCCACTCTATGTCGGTTAATGATACGGGGGGACCTGTTCTCCTGGTCCACT
Source organism: Pinus taeda (assembly GCA_000404065.3). Lineage (NCBI taxonomy): Eukaryota > Viridiplantae > Streptophyta > Pinopsida > Pinales > Pinaceae > Pinus > Pinus taeda. The sequence goes on along the minus strand of APFE030265057.1, from coordinate 30,258 downwards.
ACTCTCTGCTCCCCGAGTGGAAGACCGGCGATTGAAAATTTGCGTCGATTCGATCTGCTATAGCTGAGTTTCATTAATAGTCAAAATGGAGGCTGTGGAATATTTTATGACGTGCGGTGACGGATTTCGGGAGCTTTTGTCTAAATTCCTTATGCACGATAATAATAACTACCTCTTTCATTTAAGCATTTAAGCCTATAACATACACATAATATCTAATTCTTTTAGTAAAACTTCTGGCAAGGTCTCCGCAGTCTACCTTATCTGCAGTTGGCAGTTGGTCCAGGGAAAGCTCGAAGGGTCCTTCACAGGTCTTATCCCCGCCAATAACTGGAAAGCTCGAAGGGTCCTTCACAGGTCTTATCCCCGCTAATAACTCCTTTGACAGAGAATACCGATGCATGGGATTTGCTATATGCAGCGGCCGGCGAAGTTGTCACGCTGGAGATGGATGGAGCTAATCCAATATCCACATCTCCAATGCATGTTTAAACCAAACAGTTCTATGATCTCTTAATATGCTCAGTAATAGAGTAGTTCCAATACGAAAATTGTGGAAGTTGAAATGAATTTCACCCTGAAGTGCATGTGGTTGTGGAAGTAACTATGAGGAAGTTTTGAAACTAGGCTGTGAGGTAGGTTTTATAGATTCAATTTTGAAATTCCTATTATGCTCTTATTGATATGTTAGTACATTTTATTAGAGATTTGGGAGTGGGTAAGGTTTCTAATATTCTTGTTTAAATGTTGTACATATTAAGGTAACTTACTTTAAGTTGCTCTTCTGTTTATAGAGATGGTTATATGAGTATTTATTATTCTATGTATTGAATCATGTGTATCATGGCTTTGATATGGAAATCATGGTGTAAAAAAGATAATAAACGATATAATTGTTTTCTTTGCATCTATATTTTTTAAACAAATTAATGAGCACATTTTTGATGTTTTCTTTGCATCTATATTTTTTAAAAAAAATTAATCAGCACATTCTTGATGTGATTCATGAATTTGCATAAACTATTATATGTAAGTATCTCCATGAGTAATCATGTGCAAAAGTATTAAACTATCATATGTAATATCACCATCAGTAATCATGTATAAGCAAGTATTTCAACATTTCATTGTATAAAGTTAATTTTGGATGAGGTAAAATGGGTAAATGGAGAGCGAGTTTAAACCCAGCATGCTTCTCTAAGTCACTATATAGTTTAAGTTTGTATTTCAGGCACTCTCTGCGGAGGGCCTTTTTTCATAGTATAGATTACTTTTAGGCTTAGCTTTTACCTGCTCATGCTTCACGTTCTTCAGGTTGACCGATTAACATTTGCTACTGCTGTAGTTAGAGAAAAAAAGACATTTGCTACTGCTGTAGTTAGAGAAATTTTTTTTTACCAAGGTTCTTTGGTGCGCTTCTTCTGTTGTCCTCATGATTCAGCTGGACTTGTTGGATTGTCTACTGTCTCCAAGATACCTCTACCTTATCTTCCAGCATATTGATTCTGGTCTGTTCATCTAAAGTGGTTATGGGAGAGGGAAATAAAAAGACGGGAAAGCATCTTCTGCTTCACTGGAGCTATTTCTCTCTGTGCCATATTGTAATTAATTATTCATTAATGTTTTATGCTTTAATGATTTCTAAATTGTGTGTTACATAATTTCTTGTAATAATTTTTTATAGATATTAGGAAATAATTATATTAGTAAATGATTTTGGCCAAAGTACATAGAGATATTATAAAAAAATATTACAAACCTTGTATTGAATATCATGATTTTGTAATTTTCTTTCGAGAGATTAACCATTTGTATAAAGTAAATTTTATAATTCAGAAACCCTGAATATTGAATTTACAAGGGAAGTCTGTCGTGCTAAAATAAAATCATAATTACAAAATACAATTCGTTTTTGATAACAAAAACAATGGATTCCAATTTTGTGAAAATGTTGAAGAGTTAACCTGTAGGGAGACACAGGAAAGATATTTTATCTGTTCATATAAATGGATTGTATAGTTTTATATGTGTAAGAGTAAGAGTATAAGAGTAACAAATGAACAAAAAGGCGGAAAGTTTAAAAGAAATACGAAGGTTTCGAGAAAAACAATATCAAAACTTTTATCTTATTGCATAATCTGTAACTTGAAAGTTGTTTTACAATCTAAATAAACATATTTTGTAAATACAAAAAGCCCTATATTAGGGAGAACTACAATTAGAGGTATGTTTTAGGGCAGGGATACCCTAATCGATGATGGAGAGATTTGCAAATTAACTCGAAGCTTCACCTTCTTGATTTGGAAGAGAAGGTTGAAGAGGCCATGGCTGCTTCCGACATGGGAGGTACAGAGAATCAGAATTCTGTTCTGCACTGGAAGAAGAATCATTGCCCTAATCCCAACCATTTATTGCATGTAGGTCTGAACAAATAAAAGATGGTGGTTAATGATTTTCTATTTGCAATGCAATTTTGTAGTATTGCTGTGGCAGACCCCGACAGGGACTCCCGCCACGGCAGGGGCTCCCTTGTTGAATATAATTACATATATTGGAAACTTGCATGTGTGATTTAAGATCTAAGTAAATTGTTAGCATAAAATATTACAAAACATTTCACATATTTGGTGGCCCTTTATTTCATACCTCTTGTTATATGCCGAGAAGCACTGGGAAGACCACTCTCAAGTAAACCATGGTAAATTTGGCTATTAGTGAATTTTGGATCGAAAATTCCTTTTGAATTGAAAATTTTCACTCACTTTTTTGTTTTGTTTCTGTGTGTTTCAATTTGAATTTGAACCGGGTAAGTATGTTTTGATTTCCTTACATGTTAACATTTATAAATAATAAATGTTTTTGGTTAGAATGATATGTTAGGGTTCTAATCATTGTTTTCCATTATTTTCAATGATTTTCTAAATAATAATCAAAATTCCAATGATGTGGTTTATGGGTTTATGGTTAAATGGTATACATATGAATGTAGGTATTCTCATGGGTCCATTCACAAGTTGTGACTTCTCATGGTTCCCCACATATTATGGTTTTAATAATTGCTTAAGGTTCTATCATTATATTGGTTCCACAAACAGTGCTTATTGTTACATTCGCAGTTTATGGTTGTTGTATGTGTGGTTATGTGAATTTAAGTAATGTTTTTCTTTTCTTTTTTCTATACATATGTTGTTGTTGTAATAACTAGTTTTTCCACCATTTTGACTAAGTTTCACTTACATAAAAAAAAACCAACCTTCTTGTTGTTATAACCAGTTTTTTCACTATTTTAATTAGGTTCCATTGACATTAAAAAGAGCCAACCTATCCCTATATCGAGACTTTGTCAACATAAGAGGGCTCAAAGTCATTGCAAAAATATACTTATCAAGAGCTTCAAAAGGTGTGGATTGAATCTAGATAGAAAGAATAACAATCAATTCTCCCAACCACTAAAGCTAACCCCAAATGATTTGAGAGAGTGAAAGAGAGAGAATATAATGTTGTTATGTAATATATGATTGGTTTTTAATAGGAACAATGAAATTTAGTAAATATATATAGAATAACACAATATTTTATATCATTATGAAGCATATTGGTATAAAACATCTTTCTTTTATTAATTTCTAAATATATTTTTTCTTTTATTTTTATTTTTTTCTATTTTTTAACACACTTTCGATATATTATATATTAACATACTTGCAAATCAATTCCAAACACCAAATCTCCATAGGTCGGAGTTGGTGATGGGACTTGCTTTTATTGGTTGTAAATCATATCTAAGGGCTTATAGTGAAGCATCGAAAAATTGAACACGGGTCTTTTACTTACAAATTGATTCCAAACATTAAAACTCAAAAAACTTAGTAATAAGACTAATTAAAAAAAAAGATAAAAATTACTAAATTAAAGCCATACACATTTATAAATAATTATAAGGAAGTTATTCTTATAATGGGTTTCACTGGCTAGACCCAGCCAATCCATTGCATACAAGTTCAATACCTGTCGCCCAACATTGAATTGTAGGATTGTGGCCTCTCAAGGCGCTCGACACAACCATGTGCGGGTCGCTTTCCTCCCTCTCCCAAACAATGATGGATCGATTACAAGCTCCAGAGTAGAAGATGGAGTCGTTGGGGCTTAGAGCTAGTGAATTGATGGCAGATGTGTGTCGCTCAATCATGGCAACTAGAGAATGTTTTCTCTCGCCTGAGGCCTTTGCCCAGATTTTGATTTTAGAATATACAGATGTTCTGTAAACAAAATTATCCGGAGAAACCACAAGCATATTAATGGCATTGTCGTGTGTTCTGATTTTATTATTTTATTATTGTTTGTTATTTTCAGATCTTTAATAGTATATAATTTTGTTAATTTTGTATTTCTACTTATTTAGTTAACCATCAAATGTTTATTTATTTATAAATATTTTTAGATAGATTTTGTGTAAAATATAGTATGATTTTTTTGGAAATTTATATAATTTACAACACATTTTAGAAAAATTTGAAGAGGCTAAATTTATTTATACATTCAAAAACACATTTTAAACAATACAAATCAATTATTTCTTGAAAATTTGATAAAAATACAATTTTTTTTGTTAAAGTAATCTATTTCCACCAGCAACAAAATAAAATTTAACCTGGTTGAGAACGAGGCACACCAAGGACCTAATTGATGTTGATGCATAATTTATTTTACTATGTTTGCATTATGTTTTTTCATGTTTTGAGGATGATTAGATGAGGTTACATGTGTAGAGAGATCAATGAAGAATCCAAATTAGATTTGAAAAAGAACAAAGGTTGAAGAGGAAGTTGGTCTTCTAGGAGCATCCAAAATCCTCTTCCTCGTGAGTAGCACCTAGTGGTTGTAAAAAATACAAATGGTAAAAATAGAGAACAACCAATAGAGGAGTTCAACTATTATTACCATTTCAACTCTGTACAAGACAAATTCCACAAACATTTCAAGTTGCCAAAGGTTAACAAATCAAAACATGTTGCAAATTATTAGCATATTTCATAAAAAGAAAATAGAATTCACGCCACTAATTCTTGGCCCTCCAAAATAAATTTGGTCCGAAGGTGTAAGGCATGGAGCACTCCTTCTGCAAACTCAAATTAGAGAAACCAAAATCCTTTTGGGGTACCATTTGTTGGATCTTGTGCTCACTTCCAACTCTTAATTGGTCCACAAAGTTGTGACATAAAAGAACATAGAATAAATAGTTACCACTACAATCTAGTGTCAAATAATGCAAATTGCCCAAAGATAATATTAATAAAACCCACCTTAAGGAGAGAGAGAGTAAAAATTCATTATCCATTGTTGGTGATATCTTTCCAACATAAACTTTCATTTGTGGTTTCTCGGTGGGAGGTATAACTGCTATGACACCCTATGAAGCAAGATCTGAACTTGTGGCTGGAGGATACTTTAGAACTAGGGCCATTGCATGAACTCCTAGAATTGGAGGTCGTGGAAGGGGCATCACATCCATAGTTCCTGGTGGACGTGGAGGAAAAGTAGGATTCACTATAGGAGGGTAGGGAGTTGAATATCAGGGCATGCTTGCAAATGAAACACCAAGAACTAGACAATTTTTATGTTAGAGTATAGCACATTTCCTTTAATCAAACAAACACATCATACTGAACAACACGTATCTAGAAACATGATACCACGAACTTCACTGCTACAAAGCAACAAAGGAATGGGAATGTTTGCTAACATAATCCATAGTCCATAATGTAAAGGAACAAATTACTCAATTCACAATAAAATATGAGGCCATTTCACTTACCTTCTTTATTTCTCTTGAGTTAAAACCATCTGAACACCAATTTCTAAATTGTTGCACCAGTTTCCACTATCAGAACATAAATCATAAACATCGTTCAATCATGGAAAAATTTATTCCAATACAAGAAGAATATTAGGCATCTGAATTTTTTAGCAAGTAGATAATAATATCACTCTGGTTTGTGTCATAAATTAAAATATAATCGTTGTCCTTTACCACATGGTTAAAAATTGTTGGATGAAGGAAGACAAACATTGTTGTACACAACAAATCATGGCTGTTGAAGAGACTATATTTTAATTATTCTAAGGTTTGGAGTTTACAATACATAATTTTAAAAAAAAATTATTAAATTAGTAGATATGTATTAAAATTAAAAGTTTGAGTTATACAATTTGCAAAATTTAGGTGTTCAGTAAGTTTAAAAATGCATTTTAAACAATAAAAAATCACAATTATGCTCCACAAGATTGAGTGCGGATGTTGAAGCCTGCTAATAGGTCATAGTCACGTCAACGAGAATCTTGGCATGGGGAAAGAAGGCGACAAAGTGTTGTACATTCAATTTTTTGTCCAACTCTTTGAAGTTGTCCTCTAAGTTGTATTGACCCAACTAGTAAAAGCAACAATGTGAAAACTAGTCCATTTTGTCTTTGCAACTTTCCCGATTTTACCAAATCTTTTATTCCTTCGGTGTACCTTTGCACCTTTAGGGGCATTTACTAGTTATTTTAAGAGACAATTGTAACAATTTCTAGTTGACAAAGACATGAATTTCAACATCATAGGTTGAGAGACATAAATATTAATATCATTTAATGAGAGATTAAAATCTCTAGGCTAGTTTTAAACTAAATAATATAAATACATTTGCCAATTTTGAAAAATATTGTTGATCTATAATTTTTGTAGTTGTGAAATTGCCACTAACATAGACAAATGTCTTTTCTTTATAAAATCTCATTCAATTCATTGTCTCAAAATCAAACATCAAAACAACATTAGAGGTTTCGATCTTTGGTTTCCTTATGTTTCTTCCTATTGTTACCACCAAGGTAAACCTATGTGTTTTTGTAATAAAAAAGGGGATGCACAGGAATTCCCTACAACACTTTGAGCATATGAACATTGGTAGCTTCCAATCTTCAATCATTGCTTATTGTTTTTTATATTACAAATTCTTATAAAAATCAGTGAGATTAAAGAATTGTAATAATTGATGTCTCATTTCTCCCAATGCATGTCAAGCTTTGAAACTTATAATTAATGCAAACATGATTGGATATATAAATATAGCATTTGAGAGCTTTTAGTTGTTCATGAATTAAATATTTGGGAGAAACACGTTTATTTACTATAATACATATTCTAAGTCTCATATTATATAACACAAATTCACCAAATCGACTCATAAACTAATTACTATAGGTCAAATAGAATGAAATGTCATGAACTTTGAAGCCAAATTCACCAAATAGACTCATCAACTAATAATTATAGATCAAATAGAATGAAATATCATTAACTTTGAAGCCATGAGAGAGACTTAGTTTATCTAGTTTTCTTTGCTACAAGATTAACTATTAGCTAGAAGATAAAATTACTTTATTTTCTGTTTATTCAACTTTTTTCTCCGAAAAATGATGATAGCTCTCACCTCTTTTACTAATGTGCTCGTAAATAAATAAATAAATAAATATTAAAAAAAAATTACTTTATTTTCCATTTATTCAACCTTTTTATCTGAAAATAGTGATAGCTCTAGCCTCTTTTATTAGTGTGTTTATAAATAAAATAAATTAATTAGAGATATGATTTATTTGATATAAACCCATGCAACTGGCCACAAAATAAAGTAGGTAAAAATTTGTTTATAAAAGGCATATTTTCTTAAAAATGGTTTTTCCTAATGTATATTTATCCTTTACTTTTATTATCCAAAATAAATTTAAATCTTTAATATCATAATTTAAAAACAAAAATTTAATTTAAGTATTTGAGATTCTAATATATAAAATATATTTAATTTAATGAAAACTTTAAAGTGAATGGTTATAATGTGTGAATATTGGAATAATTCTTTGTCTATTTTTATTTAAAAATTATTAAATGTTATATTTAACTTATTATTTTTTATTATTATTTTTTTTTCAAATTAATTTAAAAATTAACTTGAAATTATAATATTATTTTTTCAAATTATGTTTTAAAAATTATAAATACAATTGATTATTGAATTATTAAAGACTATTGAATAATTATATGTGTTTATTTAATGAATTGTATGTAAAATGTTTATTTACAAAATGATGATTATTTTCTAACTTGGAATCTTCATATATTTATTTTTAATGAAGCTATATTGTATAACTTATTCTTTACGACACCCTTCAAGTTCCTCAATTAGATTTAGTTGTTTTTATGAAAGTCACCCATCTTCAAATTACAAATAACATCTTTATGTTTGTTTTTTTCTATTTTATTTTATTTTTGCCATATTTAACTTTTCTTCACATTATTCTTACTTTATACATAATTTCATCATTTACTCTCTTATTTATTTTATTTTTATAAAAGGCTTATTACTCCATTCATAGAAAGGAGAATCAATAGTTAAGTCAAGATTAAAAAAAATCAACCTTGTACACATTGTTGTAAACAATACAACTCATGGTTGTTGAAAAAAATTGTAGTTTAATTATCGTAAGGTTTGGAGTTTATAGTGGATAAATTTTAAAAGAAATTATTAAAATTAGTATAATATTAAATTTAAAAAGTTTGAGTTATGAAATTTGTAAAATTAGGTGTTTATGAAAGTTAAAAATGTATTTAAACAATAAAAAATTACAATTTCGCTCCACAAGATTGAGTATAGATGTTGAAGCTCGTTGATATGTCATTGTCACGTTGACGATAATTTTGGTGCAGGGAAAGAAGGTGGCAATGTGTTGTACATTTAATTTTTTTGTCCATCTCTTTGAAGTTGCCCTCTAAGTTGTATTGCCCTGATCGGTAAAAGCAACAATGTGAAAACTGGTCCATTTTGTCTTTGCAACTTTCCTGATTTTCCCAAATATTTTATTCCTTCAGTGTACCTTTGCACCTCAAGCATGTTGCTTACTTTGGTTCACTTCTTTATTATCTGGAAAAAGAACCTTTTATAACTACATCATGAAGAAGATTATGTCCTTTTGAAAGGTGAAGCCCATTATTTATAGTAGTATTTTTGGTGCCTCCTTGAGTTACATCATTCAATACCATGGGTGGATACTATGGGTAAATACCATGTGTGGATACTATGGGTAAATACCATGGGTGTATACCATTTTCTATTTGGATCAATCCTCCCCCCTTAGGAGGCAATGGTCCCCGTTGTGTCAAGTTCCCTCCTTAGAAGCTTATGTTGAATATGAGTCAATGAAGAGAAGGGTTTTGTGTGGTTAACCCATAATTGTGGTTTTGTGGGTGATCCATAACCAAATCTGCCAAGTGCCAATGAAGGAAAGGGTTTGGTGTGGTTGACCCATAACTAGGGTTTGTGGGTCATCCACAACCATGATGAATGAAGGTCCAACGATAGAATTACCCTGTAATTCTTGTGGGCCAACTGTGATATTGAGAGTGTATTACTAAGCAAATGGACTTCGAGATAGTTTGCTTGCATGTATGCCAAGGTGACATGGGTAGAGCATGAAATGACGCCCATATGGAGTCGAAATGGCCATTGGATCTCTTTCTGGATTCATATCTAGAACGATTAGGATGAGTAGCAAAGCCTTCAATATGCCTTGCAAGTTGCTACATTGTGTAGTGTGAAGTAGTTGATGATGTCTTATATGTAGAAACTGAAAGTTGGGGAAAAGTCGATGAGACACTCTCTCCAAAAGCAACACAAGGAAGAGATGAAAGCAATAAAGAAATACAATGACATTGGCCCCCTCAAGGCATAACATTGAAAATGAAATAACATTTCGATGAACATTTTCTTAAATAATTTGAATGCCTCCTTCACAAACCCAACCTAGGTAAATCTATAAATCATTACAATTCATTAGATCACTCACTCTTCTTATTCTTTTTTTGTCATGCTAATAGCTTTGGATAAATTAAAAATATGTTGAAATAACAGGGAAAAATTTAAAATAGTTCATTTAATGTCATGATGCTCTCCAATGTCCAACATAACTTTAATACCAACCAATGTAGAAAAAAATGTGGGAGTTGATCGATAACCATAAGGTTAAAGAGATTCGAAAGCCAAAATTAGTCCCCACAAAATCAATCATGGATCGAAAACCTCAACAAAGATCCACAACCACCACATTACACAAAAAATGAAGAACCCAAGCTTGAATAATCCCTTATTAATAGAAAGGAGATCTGTGAGGGAAACCCTTTCTCCTTCTGGTAGAGGGTAGGATCACAAATTTTGGTGAACAAGAAAACATCATTCTGCTTCCACACCTATTTCTATTGGTTTTGGGCATTTTTTTAGGCAACAAGAAAATGACAATAGTTTTTGTGCCACTGCCGGAGAACCAACATTTGTCTCTTCGTCATTCTCAAAGAACCAAAACTCGTCTCTGTCACTGGCTGAGGACGTCGAAGACAATGAATCTTCTGGGTACATTTCTTCTCTTTCCATCTTTATTTTTTCTTCCTTGGGGCTTTTGCTTCTAGGAGATGAAGATGGTGAAAAAAATCCCTTAGTTGCAATGAATTGCATGATTGCAACACACTTGACAGATTTTTCACTGTGCCTACCTTGCATCTGGCATAGAAATTATGGTAGGGTTCCTATAGGAAGCTGTCACGTGTCTCATAATAATTCTCTAGGCCCTTCGATAGTCAATACTAGGGCCTTTGGTTTAAGAACACTATTGTAGCACAATTGCTAATATAGGTCTTGTTGCCACAAAATCTAGCAGGCCTTGAAGAGGGGCTCCCTACAAGGCTAATACTATACCAAATGAAAACAATGGGGTGACGGTCCAATTTCACAAAGCCAAAACGCGTTGCTCTTTACGGGTTTTCACTGATAAGAGGAGTCTTAGTATGTGAGAAGGTAACCTAATGGATATTCTAGGGTTGAGGTACAAGTTGACTAAATGAGACCTTCTACAAGAAAGGCACAATTTAGGCTTAGGGCTCCTATTGGCAGCAATTCACTTTCTTTACAAAGGCTCGGGGTTGAGATAACAAGACTTAGGGCTTGATTGACTTGTTGATTGTTTGGGTAGCCAAAGGTTAAGGCCAAGATAAAGGGTTTCCAACAATTATTTTCAACAAGAGAAAGGCTTATGAAACCCTCAAATGAGCCTCTAAGCTGAAGGAAGACTAGATTAGGGTTTTACCTTAGGGAAAACTACCAAGGAAAAGAAATTTATGGATAATATTGAAGCAGATGCCCACCAAAAGAAGATATTTCTCGGAAAATGTTCTCTTCTTCTTGCTTAGGCTCTTTAATTCCAAAAATGCTCCTTGCCTAGGGTTTCACACCAAGCACTAGTTACAAATATTGGCCTTAAAGGGGCAAAATTTAGAGAAGAAAAATTTATGGATAAAGATAAGTTTGATCACCAATAAAATAAGGCAAGTGCTTTTTCCCTTTGGAGTATGGAGTCTATGATGTGATGTGACAGCTAAATAGTTGCTAAGGATGTTGAACTATTGATGCAGTAGTAGTAAAAATCCAAGCATTTACATATGTAAAGGATAATGGAATTTTCATGGGAGAGCTAGTTAAATTTCACCACTAGGGAATTTGTTCACATGTTATGTATGAGTAATGCATGAAATATATCATCTATATAGAATTCAATAAATTTTCAATAAGTTAGGCTATAAGCGTAAGACCTAGATTCAACATTATTTCATACATTAGACATGTAACAAAATAGATATTCAATAATATGTGTACTTACAAGATAGCATGCAAAGAGAATCCATCTATTCATCCAAAGAATAGCTCCAAAGATAAATAAATCATCTCCAAATATCAAAGTACATTCATAGATCTAAGTTCTCCACAAGAAAGAATAAGTATGAATTTACTAGAGGATCGAAAATCCCAAAACGTGATGATGATTTACAACAGTGAGTGCCTCCTCTACTTATATGAGGAGTTCAATTCCTAATTTTAGTATAATTACCCACAAAATAATAAAATAATGTGCTAATCACAAGCTAGGTCACAAGCTGAGCTAGTATCCAATGAATAAAATAAACTCTAGCCCTCACATGTGAGTCATAAGTGAGAGAATGATGACGTCATGCATGTGTGAGCCCTTCTAGGGCTAGCATTGAGGATTCTTGGTACCAATGTGTGAGTATAATCCTCCTAAAATAACCTCCTAAGGTTTGGCCCTTAGATATATGTCAATACTCCTCTTTGGACCCCAATTTTCATCTTGGGGCACAAAAGTGGTCTCATGGGTCTCCAAGTGGTCAAAATGCTTATCTCTGCTTCAACGTTGGTAGCTTTCAAGGTGGTGCTAGCCCTCACATGTCTCAAAATGTGATACTATACTTGTCTGGGCCTTGGATCAATAGTTGTCCCTCTAATAGTGTTAATCCAGTTGGAGGCATGTTAGGTCTAGGTGCATCATCCCATAAAATTCATCAATGTAGGGAAAAATGTTGGAAAGTTGTGGGTGTTGGAGGTGCCCATGGGTATGTGTGATGCTATGCTTCTGCTTGGAGTCCTGTGACTCTCAATGCCTCACATGTGGGTGTCAATATGCTCCTCTAAAAGACTTGGTTCCCAGTTAATTTTCCCAATCCATGGTTGTAGAACCACATGACAATTACACACAATATCCAGTGCTAGCAACTACATCATTAGGTACATTTAATCATTTTGCATCTAAGTGAACTAAGCTTTCAAATAATAGGCAATTTGACACTTCAAATAAGGCTTCCCGTCTAAAATTAAGGCTTTGAACTCGCATTGGTGTTACCTCCCTAGGTAGAGATGGTTAATATACTACCCTTTTAGGTGTTTTTAGCCCCCGAAGGGAAGTGACACGTCCTTGGTCCATCCCTCAATTGATAGGTGTCATGTGAATAATGATGGAATGAAGGGGATAAGACTTCATGGCCAAGTTTCATGGTCAAAGGGACCATCAATGATAGTCTCTTCATGCTAAGATTATAGATGTGGGGAGGGAGAAATCATGAATGAATAAGTTACCAATTAGGCCTTTGTTTTTCCACCCATCTTGCGCACCTTTTATTTTTTCTTTATTTTTATTTGTATTAATACTTATAGCTCAAAGGGTTAGAGCTTGATTTGTTTGAAGAATAAACATTTTTACCCCCTTAATGATGAGGAAAATCATTTCCCATCAGTGGTTAAGACATGCAAGGGTTCCTTCTCATAATATGAAGAGAAACACGTGCTTAATAACTAGGTGATGGCCATAATGAGTGAGGTAGAGCTCATTCTAGGTTTTTTCCCACATGCTAATGTGTATGTACCAACCATTTTTTTCATTTTGATCTTCTTTTGTTTTTTCTTGTGGTCGTCATATGATTTTTTTTTTTTTAACTGCATCAACCTCCTAGGGCCAACTTCCAGGCCCTACCCATGTATGAGAATATATGGTGCAAAATCCCAAAGAACCAATGTTTTGTTGAACTTGAAGAAGGGAGGTGGAATATAGGGTTTATAATGTAATATGGAAAGTGGTAAGTATGGAATAAGGAGAGATGGGGCTACATTATCTCTCTCTGGGTCTTCTAAGTAGTGCCCCTCCTATACCCATTGGGCCATTAAGGGGGGTACCATTAGACTAGGATGAAAGATTAACCCCCAATTTAAGGTGAGGGAACACGAGCACGATCTAAACCCCTATTTCTTCTAGGTTTCCCCATAATTCATGCAAATACCCAAATACAAAAAAAGCATAAGCACTTGATTGCAATGAATAAAGAATATTTTGATTGGAAGCCTACCTTCCAACATGTGCTCTTGTGAAATGGGCGGGGAAACATATGAAGGATGCAAGTGGTAGAGATATGAATAACACATCATCATCAACTAGTAGTGACTATCAGGGGTTGTTGGATGGCATGATAAAAGAGATTATACTCGAATGAGGAGTTCATGAGAACTCCAACGATCTCTTATGATTGTAGACCTGTAATCTACACATTACAACAAACTTGTTTGGGAGCATGTATGTTGGGCATGGGGCGTCTCCCATGTTTTATACAAGAGTATAAATTCACATATAAAGTAAAATATATTATAAATGCATTATAATCCACATGAAACATGATATGAGTGATATTAGCATGCCAAAATAATATGTAATGCAGATTCACTACCATGCCATGCTAGCATACAATGCATGATCTAAGTGTAGTCATACACCTAATGTAACCAACATATTATTAGATCAATATAACAACATTTACTTTATGAGTCATTATGAGATAGGGAAACAAAATGTTTATTCCTCCTTCGTAATGTTTGCATGATGAACCATAAGGCTGCGAGGCGAAAAAATAAGAAAATCCTGTATCAAGGGTCATGGATGAGGAGGGAAAGGATGAATATAACTTGTGTCCCTAGATCCTCTCTTGCAACCTAAGAATGGGGAATTCAAAAATCAAGCTCATGAATTTCGCTGAAGAGCAACCTTAGGCCTACAATCCTCTAGGCCATCTCTAAGATCACTTTCAAAGTGCTCTTCTAGGTGATTAGGGGAGGACTCTTCCTCAATGAATTCTTCCTCATCGCCAAAATAATCAAGATGATCAAGGGTGATGCTTCCCTTTGGATTGAAATGAACTTCTTCAACTTCTCCATTTTGGTTGAGTAGGCCTTCTTCTTGGAGGGAAACAGTCAAGTCTTCGATGACATCTTTAACATGACCCATTAGTTCCCTATACTTCAAGAATTCTTTAATAAATACCCAAATAGAAGGGATTCTCTTTGGTTTGCATCGTTAAATCCAATCTCTTTGATCTTCTTGTTGACAGGGCGAGTTTTCGTTATGCCAACAAGGAGAACTAGCCCGATTGCAGACCCCAATTAGATCTACTTTAGTTTGGAATGGCTAGTTCCGATGGGTTTTAAAGGATCCCGTAAACTATTATATGTGTTGAAGGATTGCTTCTTAGGGGAAGACTTCAATTAAATCAACAAAGAGAAACATCTAACCTATAAGTATCAAATCCTATTTGCACTAATTTTAACTACTTATGCTAATCCTAGCTATTCTAATCTATCCTGCAGGAATGTAACAAGGAAAGAGGTTAAACATCATATATATAAATTCCAAGTCCAAATGAATCAATTAATGGTTCACATAAGAACAAGGTTGTATTAAATCCTAATTGCAATCCAATTACTTATACATGAATACACATTCCTTTCTATACAAATAACACTTGCAACTGATGTTTAACAAAGTTTCGAATCAACGACCTTTCATGAGTTAACCATGCTATTAAATTACATTCGAATAACCAGGAATAATCATGAACTGTATGTTATCAATATGCACAAAGAAAAACACATTTATCTTTATGCCAGCAACAATATACTGATTCTAAACAAATGAAAGAAGAGGAAAATGAATTTGAAACAACAGGCTCCTTCTTGACCAAACAATCTTCTTTATTCACAATAACTCAAAAGTTGTTCTGCCCCAAAAAAAGCCCCCTTCATCTCTAGAGGTAATATTTATGCAGAAGGAACTAACCCCCCATCCTCCCTTAACCTTTCACCTCCCTCTTCTTTTCAATTTACAAATTAGAATATACAATCATAAAATAGTCGGTGTAACCGTTGACACGTAAAGGCCACATCTGTTGGAACATTTCATTTCCTAGGGAAATGAATAGATGTTGATTGAAAGGAGGAGGTATGTGTGTCATTTTCTCATGATAAGGCCTGAGACCACATAACCTTCGGAACACACAGGTAACACATGGAAACATGACCACCAACGCCTAAAGACAAATCTTTAAATAAAACATATCTGCATAGATAAACTCTTCGGATCCGCTCGTGCATCTTCCTCTGGAGCCATACTTGATGCTTATACATCCGTTCTTTGAACTCGCTTGCCTTCTCTTGGTCCTTGCTTGGAGAGATAACAGACATCAGCTATGCTTATGAAGATATGGTAGAAATGCTTAAAAAACATAAGTCTTGCCTTCATTAAACGTTTATAACATCAAAAGGAACAAATGTGAAAGAATTATCCCCTGTTTTTTAATGCACGCATTGATTAAGTCCTACAAGCGTAACCTCGATTTACATTGAAAATCATCACATAACACAGAACCAGATTCAAAACATAGGCTTGAAATATTATAGACGAGAACTTATACCCTATCGGGTCTGCTAATCGCATCGCGCCTTATGTTTAAGCTTTGGACTCTACCGATTGCGCTTTGCGATAGGACAGACCCGACATATATATGTGTCGTGGTTGATAATGCCGGTGGGTCTGCAATATAAGACTTCCCTTTGAAAATTTGGACCCTAGAACTTTATCGAAATACATGGGAAAAACCACGATCAAGCCATAAGGCTGGACTTGAAATATTATGCACCCAGGTCTAAAGTTATCGTCGGGTCCACCACATCGCATCGTGCTTTTATGTATAAGCCTCGGGCTCCACTGATTGTGACTTGCAATTGGGGAGCGGACCCGATATATATATATGCGTTGCGGTTAATAACATCAGCGGGTCCGCCACATCGCATTGTGCTCATGTTTTATGCCATGGACTCTGCCGATTGCGATAAGCGATGCAACGACGAACCCAATATATATATGTGTTGTGGTTAATGATCTCGGCGGGTCTAGTAGATCATGGTGCGCCATATATACAGGCTTTGGACCCACCGATTGTGATATGCCATGGAGCTCCGGACCTGAAATATAAATGTGTTATGGTTAACAATGTCGTCGGGTCCGGTGTATAGTGGCGCGCATTATGTATTAATCTTGATTGCGATAATTGGAAAGGGCAAGTTATGCATGATTTGTAAAGCATAAAGAGTTATAATGGGAATAAAGATGTGATGGAAGGTTTTGAGGGGTAAAGAGTGGGGCGATTATATGTGTGGGCATGGGGCATCATGAACGTTTATGAGGATTTGAAAGAGTCTCGATGAAAGATATGAATGAAGGGCAAGACTATGTTGTGGATGAATCATGTAGCAGAGATTTATTAAAGGGGGGTCTTGACCATTAAGAATTGAGGATTTGACTTGGCACAAAGTTAAAACCCTTGAGATGAAAACAGATCATTCAGAGAAGTGAAAGATCAAACTCATAGGGGACCCATTTAAATTTTCTACTAGAGCATGTTTTAATAGGTTGGTGGTTGTGGCCACAACAAATGGCGAATCACTGGGCGAACCAGTTATATTTGTTTCCAAATAAACCTTGGATCAATAGAACATCAGAGTGTTAAGATAAGCTTGAAATGCAAAATGTATAGATGGATAGTCATGGGTTCCACTTCAACTTTAATTGCTTCAAGTGGGATAAAGACAAATAGCTTCAACTTACTGATAGGGTTTTGACAGGCATTCTCCAATGGTAGTATTATGGGATTTATTGACCTTCCTTTACCTATTTTCTACTTTCAAAATCCTTTTGGGGCCATCACCGATCTGCCAATACCTACTTAGGTGTGTACCTCAGCTCTTTACTGCATCATCAAACTTGATGCAGATATGTTTATCTGCACTTTATGTAAGCATTTTAGTTCTATACTTTCGTGTGATTGAATGGGGCGCAATCATGGATCATGCCATATTCTTAAACCATTTAAGTAAGGTTGGTTTGTTGTGTCAACCGGTACTCTGAGTCTAGCAACAATCCCTACTGTAATCGGCTTTCCAAGCAACCTATCCTTCTAGATTGGCACAATGACTCAACAATTCATTTTCTTTTACATAAGTCCTTCCAGTTTCAGGCACAAGGACTAGAGCACAATTGGATTTTCCACAGGGTATATGACAGTGAGGTTAGACCATGAAAGGAGGTCTACTTGTAGATGACAGGTATTAGAAACTTAGTGTGGTGGACAAGACTGAATGGAGAATAATTGCAAACATTACAGGTAATTACAGGCTAGGTTTGAGTGGGATTTTAAAATGTAGCGTTCCGCCATGTTAGTCCAGCTATGGTTACACATTTTTTTGTTTTATAAAGATGCCCCTACATGCTCTAAGTATCCAGGTTATCAACAGATCTAACCTAGTTCCCAACAGATGCTAATGAGTGGATTCAATTTGAATTTCATAGCTGATTTTCAAGTTTTCATTGGCTCATTGAAATATTGTTTGATTTGCAAGGCAACGATCAGTCTAAGATCGACAGACTTGTCAACAGGTTAATGAGGGAGGCAACAGCTGAAGGTGGCGAATAAGGGAAATCTGAAGAGAGTTTATAAAAGTGAAAACGAGAGTGGAGGACCAGGATCCGCTAGCTGAAAAGGGCTGAAAAATAGAGGGAAAATAAGCTTCGCGGAAATAAAAAGAGCTGAAATGATGGAAATATAACTAAGTTAACATAGAAAAAAATAAAAATCCTAACCTACTCAGGAGGTAACCACCATGTGGTGGTTACTGGAAATGTCCCTTAAGATGTTGGCCATTAACAGGGAGTTTTTTAATTTCTCCTTGTAAAGTTTTCAATCTGTAAGTCCCCTGACCAATTTTCTCCTCAATTTGGAATGAGCCCAGCCATAAGTGTTGGAATTTCGTGTGTTTTCCCTTTGGCTCATTCAAATTGTCCCATTTCAGGACTAGCTCTCCTACCTGGTAATCTTTATCTCCTGCCAAATGGTGATCAAACCATCTCTACACAATCATTTGATGATTTCTAAATTTATTTCTTGCTTTATCTCTCAATTCCTCCAACCTTACCAGTTGGTTGATCTTGTTTTGAAGTAAGGCTAAAGGGTTTCCTCTCGAAGCTTAGGAGAGCTATAGAGAGGGAAAGGTAACGTTGGGAGGCAAGATGGCTTCCTCTCCATAGACGACGAAGTATGGGGAGTTTCCTAAGGCCACTTTTGGGGTGACCCTATCGGCCCAAAGGGTGTTTGTTAGAGTGTTGTGCCAGTTCCTCTAGTTATCAGCGACAGATTTACGGATTATGTGAATGCAGTTTTTATTTGAGGACTCTGCAACTCCATTTCCTTGGGGGTAATAGTTTGATGCATACCTTATGTGAATTGATTTATTAATAGAAAATTAAGTCAATTTCAGTGATGAAAAGTAAGAAGCATTATCAAATATGAGAGCGTCATGGATGCCATACCTGTTAATAATGAATTTCTCAATAAATGATATTACCTCGTGTTCGTTTACCTTCCGAAGCGGGATGGCTTTGGTCCATATGGTGAAGTAGTTGGTCGTCGTATGTACTTATGTTGCTGTGAAGAGTTTGGAGTGATGTTGCCTATGACATCTAGGCCCCATTACTGGAACAGGCGATAAATCATGACGATCCTGAAGGGAATGGTTGGCTTTCTTTCTCGTCCTGCAGCAGTTTGACATACCTTGCATTTTCGAGCGTAGGCATGTGAGTCTCTGAACACTGTGGGCCAATAATATCCAGCTCTTAAAATTTTGTGAGCAGTGGTCTCTCCACCATAGTGACCACCTGCTGGGCCGTTGTGCATTTCTTTCAAGACATGATCTACATCATCCTTTTCCAAACACCTCAGTTAGATTCCATCATAATTTTTTCTGTATAATGTGTCATTAGCCAAGTGATACTGATTAGATTTCAATCTGAGTGCTCTCCTTCGTGATGCATCCATGTGTTCAGGACATGCTCCCCGTGTTAGATAAAAGCGTATGTCATAATACCATGACTCAGGATCCAAAAGGGCTTCTGACATTTTGCGCTCATGCATCAACCTCTCATTAATCCATAGGGGCTCCTCCCTGAATTCTACTTGTGCATTTTTGTATGCTCTTCGCTTATGGTTCTTTGGACACCCCTTTTTTATCCGCCACAGCTTTTGCTGCTAGCCTACACAATCCCTGCCCTCGAACTATCTTTGTTGGCTTAATCTCGAGGTCGAATTCTTGAAGTGTAGTTATCTAATTCCCTCTCCGTTCACCCATTTATGTCTGCATGAAGAGGGCTCTTACGGTAGGATGGGAAATGATTACTTTAGTCCTGGCCCTTAATAAATAAGGGTGGAAGTGTTTTATGGCTTTAAAAATCGCAAAGCCTTATTTCTCCACGTTAGGGTAGTTCAGTTCTACTCCCTGAAGGTTAGAGCTCATATAAGAAACAGGGACTTCGTTGCCATCATCATTTTATTGAGTGAGGATTGTGACATATGAAACATCCGAAGCAAATGTGTACAAGAAGAATTCCTTGTCGAAATTGGGACTGACTAACGCGGGAGCTTCCGCGATGGCCTCCTTAATTCGTTGAAACAATTTTTTAGCTTCATCGCTCCACTTATACACAACGTCCTTCTTTATCATTACCTGCATGGGATACACTATTTTTGCGAAACTTGAGACAAATTTCCTAACGAAATTGATCTTCCCGAAGAAAGATTGCATTGCCTTTTATTTGCAGGGGTTGTATTCTCATGATGGTCTCTATTCTTTCAGGATCAATAACAATCACTTCGCTAGGGAGGATATGACCTAGTAGTTTCCCTTCTGTAACTACGAATATGCTCTTCTTGGGATTCAACGATATTCTGTATCTTCAACATCTTTCGAAAATCTGTTTCAGGTGATTAATATGATCCCTTTTGTGATATGAATACACAGTGATGTCATCCATGTAAACCACTACTGATATGTTAATCAACCCTTGGAAAGCTATGTCCATAGCTCTCTGGAATGTGGCGCTCGCATTAATAAGTCCAAAAGGAATTTTATGATATGCATAAGTGCCCCATTTAGTGTTGAAGGTTGTCTTAAGCTAATCCCCATTAGACACCAACACTTGGTTATATCCTGAAAACCCATCTAATAGGGACAACATTTTAGACCCGGAAACGTACTAAAGAATGTGTTCCATAGAAGGGATAGGATAATTATCCTTTTGCGATGCTTTGTTCAGGTTTTTGAAATCGATACACAACCTGATGTCTCCATTTTTCTTTCTTATTGGCACGAGATGGGCTACCCAGCAGGTGTGTCTAACCAGAAAAATGATTTTAGCATCCAACATTTTTTTTAATTCTTTCTTCACCAACGGTTCTAGGCTTGGATGCATCTTGCGAAGCTTTTGTTGGTAGGGCTTAGCCTCCTTGTCCATAGGAATTACATGCTGCATAATGCTTGTATCAAAGGTTTTTAAATTTCCATATGTCAATGCAAAGACATCCTTGTACTCTTCAAACAACTTAACAAATGCAACCTTCTCTTGTGGAGAGCACCCTAAGCCCAAATTAACAATTTTTCAGTCTTCTTTGGTTCCAAGGTTGACCGATTCATACTTCATGGATGAGCTATGCATTTTGCAATTGGTCAGCTTCTTGAATTTATCATGCAGGTCATACAAGTGCTCCATCTTGAAAACTGACTTGGGAATCATATTGGAGTGATCTTTTTCCTCATCTTCCATCTCATTTATAAGCATATCATACTCCTTTTCATCAATCATTGCATTCTTGAATGTCTTCTCGCAGTGAAAGAGCTTAAGGATTTGCCCGTCATATTTGAAAACCTGCCAATTTGAGATGTTATCAGGCACAGATGGTCTGAAGATCAATTCAACATAACATTTATTCTTCTTCAATATAAAATCAAGAAAAAGTTTTGCAACCATATTGCCATCAGATCGGCATCTTGGTTTTGCCCTCGAGGTATGTATGTGATATTAAAAGAATCAAATTTGTCAATTAAGCTCCATACCTCATGTTGGTACCTTACCAGGTGTGGCGAATTGCAGTGTATCATTTTCTTTACCTAGTCCAAAATTATCTGTGAGTCACCAAAAACTTTAAAAAATTTTACCTTCATATCAATGGCCTTTTTCAGGCCCTGCAGCAAGCCTTTGTATTCTTCTATGTTGTTGGTCCATGCGAACTTCAACTAGCTGGCCATCAGATGTTGGTTCCCTTGCGGGTCAATGAGAATGCTCCTAGAACCTACACCTTCAAGGCAATTAAAGCCATCAAATCAGAGTGTCCAAAATATAGAGTCTAATGTTACATCAATTGAATTGCTTCATACGAAATTAGTTCTATCATCTACTATATTACAGGGTGGTTCATCAGTTGGACTACAGGGGAGAGCTTCCAAATGTGTGTTTATTGCAGTTTCTTCAATTGTTTCTACATGGAATTCTCCAAAATAGGTTTCCATGGCACAAACATTGAAACTATAATCCCAAGGATAGAGTTGGTAAACATTACAAGTTCATTGGGGCCGTTTAATTCTGTCACCACATACTTCAAATATCTTTCTCGATTAACTCTCAACATATCACCTTTTCCCTTCTGAGGCAGCAAGATATTTTTTCCAATCAGTTGAGAAATATCCATTCAGTTTTGCTGACTAGTCCCTACTAAGCAACATTCCATAAGCCTTAGGTATATCAACTACAACTATATCAATGACTTGTGTGTATTGTGGTTTAGTAGCCCTCCGAATCAATACATCTTTCAATTCCCCAATTACTTTCACATTTGTCTTGTCCAATTGCATGGTTCGAGTTCCAGTTTGTAGAAATTTTGAATAATATAACACATTCACAGATATTATCCTGATTATACACTATTTGCGGAATGCATGCATAATACATAACCTCCTCTACATTGATCATCAATTTGTGGAATTAAAACAACAATCGCATGCGCACATTGAAACATCAATCACACATATCAACACAGTATGTAATGGGGAAAGCATACAGCTGAAAACCCCTCAACTATCTGTATATTATGATGATAGATAACATGTAACAATACATAGTACAATACTCCTCGCAAGTACTTAGTACTATCTCCACCTGTTACACACAAACTAGCTCAGATCTGAATCAAGTCACAGGTTCAAATCTCCTCCGCTGTTTGCCTACCTCCACTGTGCAATCCCCACTAAGAATAGATCTGATCCAAGTTCGAATTCCCTTGGTTTGTAATGTGCAATCCTCATTGGAAATCTCAATCAATGATTGTGCAAATCTCATGCATAGCTATAGTCACAACTGATAGTAGTCTCACCCGTTCACCCACCTCTAACACTTGTCTCCACTGAACTGTCCATGCACTAAGTTAACTGATGTATTATTTAGTTGATTTATGAGTTAATAATTAGTGAATTAATTAATAATTAATTCACACCACTCATCACTAGTGTATTTGTTAGTTAGACTAAATACAACTAGTTCAACTAAGTCAAATTGAACACAACTCTATCAACTCCTCATTCAACTCCACCAAACTCAATCACTTGAGTTCTAACTGAAGTCCTTCATGCAATAGCTCAACTAACCCATTAGAAAGGCGTATTTCCTTCTGGCAGTTGCATGTGCCACATCTGTAGCTCGAACTGAAGTGCTGCAAGAGGATAAGATAATGTTTATAGTCCAAATTTTATTAAGAGCTAATAATATTCGATTGTTCTATTTTTAGCCTGGTAGTCTAAAACTAGACTCTGCCCATATGTCTAAAAATAGAGGTCCATCTATTTTTACCAACATGACCAACCAT
>APFE030265054.1:279264-296032 GCA_000404065.3 Pinus taeda | reverse complement strand
TGTTACCTCTGTTGCAAATAGTAAAATTGTGGAAATTGAACCAGGAAAAACCTTAAACATTAATGCCAACCTCACATCCGAACAAGAAATGAAGCTCATCCATTTGTTAAGGAAATATAAAGAAGAATTTGCATGGGACTACCCTGATATGAAAGGAATTGACCCCCAGTTATGTACACACCACATTTATATAGAAAAAGATGCGAGACCTGTTCATCAGCCTCAGAGGAGACTAAATCCTCATCTAAAAGATGTGGTAAAATCTAAACTTCAAAAACTTTTAGATGTCAATTTCATCTATCATATCTCCGATAGTAAATGGGTCTCTCCGCTTGTGGTGGTACCAAAAAAGAATGGGAAATGGAGAATCTGTGTGGACTACAGAGAGCTAAATAAAGCAACACAAAAAGACCACTTCCCTCTCCCATTCATCGACCAAGTATTAGACACTTTGGCAGGAAAGAAATTCTTTTCTTTCCTGGATGGCTTTAGTGGATACAATCAGATTCAGATTGCCCCTGAAGACCAAGGCAAAACTACTTTTACTTGTCCTTGTGGAACATTTGCCTACCGAGTTCTACCTTTTGGCTTATGCAATGCTCTTGCCACATTCCAAAGGGCTATCCTCGGCATTTTTGCAGACTTAATAAATGAAGGACTTGAAGTATACATGGATGACTTTACACCATACAGAGATGATTTCGATCCAGCATTGGATACAGTAGAAAAAGTCCTACAACGCTGCATTGCTACCAGGCTTTGTTTAAGCCATTAAAAATATTATATGATGATGACTGAAGGACTTATCCTAGGACACTATATTTCAGCAGTTGGCATTCAAGTAGACCCAGCCAAAATCCAAATAATTTTGCTTATTCCCACTCCTACCACTCAAACGGAGGTACGCAGTTTTCTTGGGTTTTCTGGTTATTATAGGAGGTTTATAGAACATTATTCACATATTGTTGCACCTTTGTATGCACTAACTCGTAACGTTGATTTTCTTTGGACAGAAAAATGTGAACATGATTTCAAGGATCTGAAGAAGCTTGTGTCCACAGCCCCAGTCCTTCGAGGACCAAATTGGGATTTGCCATTTCAGATATCATCTGATGCCTCAGATACAACCATTGGAGTAGTCCTTGGGCAGGAAGAGGATAAAAAACAATATGCAATTTATTACATCAGCAAAAATTTATCCCCTGCTGAATTAAACTACACTGTTACTAAAAAAGAATTTCTAGCTGTAATACATGTTGTCAATAAGTTTAGACATTACATTACTGGATATCCTGTTATCTTGTACATAGATCATTCTGCCATAAAATATTTAGCAAACAAGCCTATCACAAATGGCAGAATAACTAGATGGCTTATTTTATTGCAGAAATTCGATATTAAATCAAGGATTGACCTGGAAAAGAAAATCCTGTAGCCAATTTTCTCTCAAGAATGCCAAAGCCAATCGATGCAACAGCAGTTGAAGATCAATTTTCGGACGAGCATCTGTTTGTTGTGGCTGTTCAAACACCCTGGTATGCTGAGGTTGCCAATTACCTAGCAGTAGGTAAATTACCAAAGCATCTAACCCCTAATGAGCGGAAACAGATTGTTCAGCGGAGTGCTCGATTTTCTTGGATTGGGCGCTATTTGTTCCACATAGGGGCAGACATGCATATCAAGAGATGCGTTTGAGAAGATGAAATCTTTGACATTTTAAAAGCTTGCCATGACGAACCATGCGGCAGACATTTCGCCGATCGCAAAACTGAACATAAGGTGCTGCAAACAGGGTATTATTGGCCCACGATTTTCAAAGATGCAAGGAAATTCGTCCAAGCCTGTGACAGTTTCCAGAGAGCAGGATGCCCTGGTCAGTCTGATGAGATGCCTCTGAAACCATAGCTAGTCATCGAACCATTCGAGCGATGGGCCCTTGATTTCGTTGGACCAATTAACCCATCATCAAACCAGAAAACATATATTTTGGTGGCAACAGAATATGTCACCAAATGGGTTGAAGCAGAGGCATTGCCAAGAGCTACAGAGGATTCTGTCATACAGTTCCTATTCCATCTATTTGTGCGTTATGGCCTTCCAAGAGAGATAATTACAGATGGTGGACCACAGTTTGCTGGGAACAAAATGGCTGCAACACTCAACAACTATCATGTCCATCATAAAATCACTACTCTATACCACCCACAAGCAAATGGGCAGGTAGAAAGCAGCAATAAAATAATAGAAGCAATCCTAACGAAAAACATAGACGTGATTGGGCTGCCAGACTACCCGAAGCACTGTGGTCTTATAAAACAACATGGAGAAGTACCACTGGTTACTCACCTTATCAATTAGAGTTTGGAAAACAACCCATTTTCCCCATAGAATTCGAAATCCAAACATTGCGAACAACACAAGAAGTTGGCTTAGATCTAAACGAGGCACAGATTAATCGATTACAGCAGATCAATTAGCTGGATGAAATTAGGCTCTCTGCACTCCAAAACATTGCCCTGATCCAACAGCAACGAGTTAAATGGCATGATGCTCTCATTAAAAATAAAGTCTTCCACGAAAGAGACTGGGCACTTTTGTACGATTCCAAGTTTCAGGACTTTCTCGGGAAACTCCAGACTCGTTGGTTGGGACCATATGAAATCCAAAAAGTACATGACAATGTTACCCTTACTCTAATCACTATTGACGATTCTAGATATGCCTTCAAGGCAAATGGCCACCGAGTTCGTCTTTATCGCAAACCACTCACTCGGGAGTCCTTCTGCCAACAGCCACGCCGAGACTCTGATATGGAAATTTTGGGGGAGGGAGAGAAGTCTTCCTCACCTGTAATTCATTAAGAAATTTATTTCTTTTCACAGTTTGTACATAATTTATTTTCTTTTGTTGAATCATTTTTGTACATATTTTTGAATCAACACTTTGCCGTTACTTTTCGAAGCAGCAACAATGTTGTTATTTTTGCTATTTCTTTTCTCGAAAGGACAACATTTTCTTCCTGCTGTTCCTTTTTCAAAAGAACAGAACCCTTTGGATCAGCCATCATTTTGCTTTAATTTTGTTCTTTTTCTTTATTTTTGCTTTCTGTTGTTCCTTTTCCAAAGGAACAGCGTTTTCGATTTCTGTTGTTCCTTTTCCAAAGGAACGACATTTCTGTGTTTTGCTATTCCTTTTCCAAAGGAACAACATTTTCGGTTTTTGTTGTTCCTTTTTCAAAGGAACGACATTTGTGTGTTTTGCTGTTCCTTTTCCAAAGGAACAACATTTTTTATTTTTGTTGTTCCTTTTCCAAAGGAACAACATTTTCGATTTCTGATGTTCCTTTGGAAAAGGAACAACATTTTCGATTTCTATTGTTCCTTTTCCAAAGGAACAACATTTCTGTGCTCTGCTGTTCCTTTTCCAAAGGAATAGCATTTTCGATTTCTGCTGTTCCTTTTTCAAAGGAACGACATTTGTCTGTTTTGCTGTTCCTTTTCCAAAGGAACAACGTTTTTTATTTTTGTTGTTCCTTTTTCAAAGGAACGATATTTGCGTTTTCTGCTATTCCTTTTCCAAAGGAATAACATTTTTGGTCTTTTGTTGTTCCTTTTTCCAAAAGGAACACCACTTGCATTCTTTTGATCTCCCTTTTTGAAACAACTTGTTCCCCTTGCTGTTCTAAATTAAGGATGCTTACTGTTCCTATTCTTTCAAGTCTTTTAGAATATAGTTATGCACTTATGCAATGGATACAAAATCACAACATACTAAAATCAGTGAATCATAAAATCGCTATTTTTATAAAAAATTGCTCTGAATTGGTAAGAGGACAGAAGGAATGACACGCTTATTCATTATCTTTTGCTATCATTGTTCTACTAATTCTGCTCTGATTGGTTACCTTTATCATGTTGGTCCCTTTTAATCCTCTTTGATTATTATTCAGGAATAAGAGCAAAGGGTTTATATCTTCCTATTGAAATGTTAAGAATTCTTCCACCATTCCTACTCTTAAGGAGTGTTAAACCACCCTTTGTGTATAAATAGGGAAAGTGCTTTATAAAAAAGAAAGAAAAAAGAGAGCAAACAATGATGTCTTAATGACTTAAAAGTTGTCAAATGCAGGATAGGGGGTCTCATCAAGAGCTAACCTACCATGATCATGAGGACGAAAGCGAAGTGGCATTCCCACTATGGCCACCACTCCAGGGATATGGTCCAAAAGGTATATCAAATAAAGAACCCTTGGAACAGGAGGTCTCATCACGAGCCGGCCTGCCCACCTTTCGCTCCTTCCTCATGAATGGCATTATGGCTAACTGGTCACCAAGCCACCATAATGGCCTACATTTTGACATCACACAACATTTCCTAATCATACACAAAGGATCATGGTTCCATGGGTGAAATAAACAACTCTGCCAAGGTTATGGACACCTGCCGGCAGTAGAGCACTGTTAATGGTATTGAAGTCACATTATTTACACCAATAGGTAGTTATTGGTACCCTTATGTTTCTTATGCCTTAGTAATCAATCATATATTATTTCCTGAACCATACAACGCATGTACATATATTACCACCAATCATGACAGAATAATTGACAATGACCGCATGAGACTCTGTATCCACGGCAAATGTCCTATCCCACCAGCCTCGCATTATATCACCGCAATCTCTTACGTATTAAGCAACCCAACTCTACGCCTCGATTTCGGTAATTTTCTACTTTTGTAAACATGGCATATTGCCATACGTTGTTCCTTAAGGACTCTGTTTCAAAACGACATGCCGCTCCTTTATTTGATGGCCGGGACGGCCTATCACATTGCGAGGGGGGGGAGGTTAACCTCATCCTTCCTTGGATTACGTGTCATATCACTATTCGGGAAGCTGTGTACTTAGGAATAGCACGACTCAACAGTATACTATTTTTTATTTTTCTACATGACTTGCTATTCATAAGCCATTTCCATTGTATAGTCTGCAGCATTAGATTTTGAGCGAGTCTTGCATCTGTCAGCCTCTCTATGTTTCAACAGCATGAACAACTGCCGTGCCATTGAGATTTTACAGTGAAACCATAAACATGGGAGGAAGATTGATTCAGAGAGAACCGCAGGTGTTAACAGTCTCTGCTGCTGCCCTGGAAATCCTGGCAAGAGCAGGGTGGCTAACTTATCTCAATCACTTACAGGAATCCAATGAGACTGTAGCAATTGAATTCTTGCAGAACTTGCAAGAGGATCTCTCCACAGTGAGGGGGAGACACATAGCAGTCACCGATGACATAATCGCAGAAGTCTCGAGACTGCCAGCCGCTGGACCTGTATGGACATTAAAGAAGGAGAGATTGCAGAAGATCATAGAAATCTTCCAGGAGGAAGGCCAGAGCCTGACAATGAGAGGAAAGGGGGTTCTGCCAGCAACATTAGGAGAGCCATGGGTGGAATTAGCGAAGACCATTCAAAGCTACATCACCTGTGAAGGCAGAAAAGACGTGGTAAGACCACGACACCTTAAACTCTTAGCTATATTAAAGCAAAAATGCTCTGTAAATTTACCTGCATTTTTGAATTCATTACTTCATGATGTTGCACGGAGGATAAAAAAGGCACAGCATGTAGAGTCAGTTGTTATTCATCATGGGTTGATTTGGTTAATAGTCAGCCATAGCCTTACCCAGTAGCAGAGCAGCTGGGAAGAGCTAATTGCCATGATAGATGGAGGATTGATCACACCATCCCCAAAATGTAAACATGCCACCAGTACACCTGAGCATCTAGAAAAATGAAGGAAATTGGTCCGGCTAGCACAGCTGCGAGGGAGGTTGGAGAAGCCCCAAGGAAGCACCAGCCAACCGGTAGAGATAGAAGATGAGCAACCCCCACAATTACAAGGGGATGACAATGAGAAAGGAATGCAGGAAAAAGAAGACGGAGAAATGGAAGAAGAAACTAAGCAATCTGAGCAGGAGGAGGAAATGGAACAGCAGGAAGGTAGCCCATTGCAGGATCCATTAAGAGAAGATGAATTGGCCAAAGTTTTTGCCAATATGGGTGAATATGGCCAACCTTCCAGTCCATAAGATCTCCATGCTGAAAAGGAACCTCAGGAGGGAAATGCACCTGAAGAATCACATGCAGAGGAGGTAGAAGAAGAGAATCTACTTGTTCATGGTGAAAATATGACAGGAAATGCAGAACAGGAACAATCTGTTCCTAGCCAGACGACACTAGAAGAAATTCTAGAGGAAAGGGGGGCAGAAAAAGAAGTCACCCAAGAAACAACAGAATCAGTTAGGGTTCTTGCCACGGAGCAACTAGAGCAGAGCAAAAAAGAAGCACCCCACAGAGAAAATCAGGGAATTAGTCACACTCCAGGCCGCAGTGAACAGTCTGTTGTTCCTTCTAAGGAAATGGAGGAAATTAAGGAATTACAAAAAGAACAGCAGAGACTACTGAATGTAATAGCTCAACTCCGACAGCAGATCAGGATTTTAAAAGTAAGGAAAAGGGTAAAAAGGACTTCGGGAAGGAAAAATGCAACCATTCCAGCAAAACCCCTCAAGACAAAGGGTCAGAGGACCAGAGTCAATCCTATTGTTCAAAACCCTGTCGAAAAGCAGGCTGCTGTTCCAAATGATGTTGAGGAGAAGACTATTGTTCAAATTAAAAAGGAACAGCAATGGACTGATATCCATGTTAAGATAGAAATGGATGATATGTTGACCTGCGATAAGGAAATTCAGACAGAGACACCACCTTCGGGAGTGATAAGGGTCATGAACGCAAAACAATGCAATAGGAAAATTCAGGTAAAACTCTCGGCCTCCACTGCCGCATGGAAAAGAGATCCGAAAACGGTAACCCTACGAAAGGGTTTGAAGCAAGCTCAGCAAGCAGCAGAAAAGCTTATAGAGCAAACGGTCCCTCGAGAAAAGTATGAAGAGCTACAACAACAGCTTAGGAACGTCAATCTATCCGAAAGCCAGGCCTTTGAAGGGTGGCGAAGGGAAGAAGAAAAAGTCGCGAAGGTAACTCGTAGGTTAGATATAGTTATTAAGCAGATGCATACCTTATGTTCTTTATACAATGACGTCCTAGCATGTAGAGCCCCTGCTAAGAATTATGCCTTGTTTTTAATGGAACGATATTTTCAATTGAAAATAAAGGCTGTTAAAGCAGGTGCTCCCATACAAATTAACACCATCGATGATTTTATAAACTGCTATAAGCACTACGGGCTAGAATTTCATAGACTACTGTGTGAGTTTTATTTACATAACCTTGTATTAGACCAGGAGACCGAGCTAAACCCTGGCCCTTTTGTTGGGGATATCCAATTAGAGGCATTTATTTCATTTGGTGTTAATCAAATTAAATGGCTTAAAGCCTATAATGTTTTCCAAAGACAAGAAAACAGATTAGATTTGTGGATAAGAGTTGAGCCTAGGAATCCAGTACAGTTGTGGAGAAAACATAGAAACCTCATTAAGACTTCAGGTGTAATTGAAGCATTAGGACCCATTCATGAGGCAATCATTCGACAGGGAATAAAATACTTTTTCTCTGTCAAAGACCTTGTCATTG
Source organism: Pinus taeda (assembly GCA_000404065.3). Classification (NCBI taxonomy): domain Eukaryota; kingdom Viridiplantae; phylum Streptophyta; class Pinopsida; order Pinales; family Pinaceae; genus Pinus; species Pinus taeda. The sequence goes on along the minus strand of APFE030265054.1, from coordinate 288,436 downwards.
ATGCGGATAAATTTCGGTATCAGATCTCTAATCCGAATATCCAGCTCAGGGAACCATTTAAGTATGAAAATTTTAAATTAGTCGCCAACCGCTTGCACCTCTATGGCGAAGTCATTTTGAGGGCAAGGCCATCCTGGTTAGGATATAGGTTCCGGAGTCCAATTATTTGGCACCCTGCACCCGGATACCAAACCCTGTATGAGATGCCTGATGGTCAAACAGGCCATTTCTTTGAACACCTAGTTATGCATCATGGTTGTAGACCTTCACATGAGATTCTATCTCCAGCCTACTCACTCACTACCTTACATGTCAACTACAATGTTTTCATGAGGGCATGAAAAAGGGTAAGCAGGGGGGTGTGTGGAGTACTAAAGAAGGTATGTTTTTGGTAATTATTTCAGCATCTTTTCATTAGAACTTACAAACCTTTTGCATCATGAACTAGGAAAATGATAAGGAATTGTAATAAAACATGTGAGATTAATATGTAAGATGAAAACACTGACAATTGTCATTTCCTTATGCAGAAAGAAGGAAAAACGAGAAATTGTTGTTCCAAAGGAAAGGACAAGGACGGGTTAATCGCTATCCCTTTGACAGGTAACCGTATGCAAACAAGGCAAAGCAAATCAAAGCGAATCAGCCCTGGAAAGGAAGTGGAGATATCGACTCAGCGCATGAAAGAAAAGAGATGACTGAGGACTACCAGTTCGGCGAATCCCTCAGGATCCTTGATCTTGAGGGATCGCTGCTTTAACTATTTCTGCACTTAGATATCTCCGCCTTCACCATTATAAAAGGGGCAGCACTGTTAGCTCGAAAGAGAGTTAGAATCTATTATGTTTTATGTAATTTCCTTTAACATCAAAACTTTGATCATCGAGTCTCGTTAAGAACTGATCTATTGTAATTCTGCTTTATGCATTAATACAAACTTGGTTGCTATTTCATCTCTGAGTCTGGAATAACTTCAAGTGGTGTACCCCTGGAGGCTAAGGGCCTGGCCCTGGAGGACACTTGCTCCTGTACTATTACGTTTGGTTTATGCGTGGTTTGCTTATCGACGTTATTTGGTAATCTAATGTGTTTTGTAAGTTTACATCACATGCTCTGTTATGTTTAATTCATTAAGGTTTCTAAAGGCATAACTATTGTATTAACACTGCATCGTATCATTGTTCTTTTAAGTATTGATATAATACTGCTAGTCTTTATAGAATACTGTTGCTGTTTAATTACAGAGCCTTTGTGATGTGCACTTGTTCATTGACATTACGGAATTCATCTTGGGAGTTATGTTCTTTGCAATTGTTGAATCTATAAACAATGATGTTCTATTTTGAAATGCAGTCGTACTCTTTCTAACTGAGATTGATAACTGGATCAGATTACTATTAAAGTGTGCCATGTGTATATATGGTTTTCAAGCGTTGTTCTATAATTCATCATTAATCAGTGTTGTTCCATTTTGGTGTGTTATTCAATCCGCCCTTAAGAGTGAAGGATTGCCGTTTGATTCCTATAGATTACGATTAGTGCATTTGATCTTATAGACTGAGGTGTTATTGCTTGTTAGACTTAGTTGCCATTACAATTCATTAACTGTTGTTCCATTTCAGGTTTGTTGTTCTATTTCTTAATTTATGTTTCGTTTATTATTTGCTGTTTCATTTCCTTTCATTTGTCATATTGGTGTGAAGAACGATCCCAGGCTGTAGTGAGCATTGACATCTACTGTCCGGCTCCCAGATCCACAATATGTTCTCTGGTTTCCTTTTCCATCAATTTACAAAGGGATGAGTTATTTCTACTAAACCCTTGACTGATAAATTGATTAGTTTTCTGAATGTGTGGTTTAATCTTTTGAAGTAGTTAGATGTAAACAAGCATTCGTTTACTCTTGTATTTTCGAACACTGTACTACTAGCATTACTTTGGAAAATGATAGCCTCATACTGAGACACTCTTTGAAATAACAAAAAGTTCACGGATTGACATATTAATGTGAGGTAATTAGAGGTGAAAGAGACCCTTTTTATAGATTGACAATATACACGCACTCCCATAGGAGGCAAAGCGCGTACATGTTGGAAAACCAAGGTTTTGGTCCAAGGTGTTTGGTCTAAGGTGTTTGGTCTGAGGTATTGACCTTAGGTATTTGATCCAAGGTATCGGTCCTAAGTGGTTTTGTTCCAAGGTATTGACATAGGATCTAAGTATATAAGGAGGAGAAGATCAAAGGGCTAAGTGCACAAGTAATGAATATATTATAAAGTGTCATATCAAAAGAAAATATATATGTATGGGTTTCTGATGCTTTGCTTGATCTACACTAAATATGCACATGAGCATTTGATGATGGATGAGATCTAATGATGGATCAAGATCATAATGACTTATTATTATTGAATGATTTGATATTGGGCTAGATCTGATTATGTACACCTTCTTTATTCTTTAAATATCGTGATCTAGGTTTGTCTGAAGTCCGGAGGTGCAGTGAAGTTTTGAAGTAAGTATTTGCAGATCTGTACGCTGGTTCGATTTGATGAAGGTGCATATACATGCCAGTTCGGCTCTTCCAAGTAGTGTATGCAAAAGAAAAAACTTGATGTTCAAGGATGACTGATCTATCAGATCAGTGTTGTTGTTTTACTACTATTTGTCAATGAAGTCTTCTTAGATCTGAATGTAAAATTGAATGCATAAGGAGGCTGATATTTGATTGATTGATTGTATCAGTGAGAAGTGATCTCTGTCACTGCTTATGTAAAGCTCTGTAAATTGATAATAGATATTCAATATATTGCTGGTTGGTATATAATTGATTCAAAAGTTTATGTTTGCGGTAGTTTTTAAGATATACGCAGGTTTGATTAACGGAAGTAGCATATACATGTAGTTTGGGTTCAGGCAAGTAGCGTATACACTCTAATGCATGATTTATGAGGTTACAGCTGGTTCTGAATGATAATGTAGGGTTCTGGGTTCAGCACAATGTTCTGGTGGCAGTGATCTGATTATTCATATTAACTAAATGTTGGTTGATGCAGTTTAAGTTTAAAAAGTTTTTGATGGGTCTAGTATGAAAATTGGATGAAACGTGGCCTTCAGATTGTGGTGTTGTAATACAGGAGTATCTAGTTTGAAAATTCATGAAACATGGTCCTTGGAAGAAGAAAGAAGGTTGTAGCCTTCTATAGGTCGGCGCCTACGTACTAGTAATCATATTGGCTAGTAAAAGAGCTAGGGATTTGCAGCTCCCTTCCAGTAGAAGCTGGAAAACAAGAGAAGGTTGTAGCCTTCTGTAGGTGGGTGCCTGCATAGTGGTATGATTCTGCACCAATACAAGATTGTAAACAGATTTTCTTATTATTAAAAGAAGACAGAGACGACAATAGCATGCGGTTTTCACCCCATTGGGTTTCCACCTTAAATCTTGGTGTTCATGTGTGTTTCTTATGATGTTTTATTATGCTTTTACTTCAATGTCTAATAAGTTACTAATGTACTAGTTTAAGATCAACACGTGATAAATTGTCTAAATCAAAAGTTCTCTGGATAAACGCTAGTTTCTCTAGTCATAGTTGCGTGTACACGCCAGTTCACTTCACTGAAGTAGCGTATATAAATCTGTTTGGGATATAAAATTATTGATCTGATAATATTGATTCACCCCCCTCTTAGTATTATTTCCAACAATTGGTATCAGAGAAGGTCCTTCAGAAGAAGCTCGATCGCTTGAAGGGAGATCCCTTAAAATTAATAATCATGAAAGCATGGGATCCATCAGACTGTTAATCTTCGATGGGACTATCTTTGTTTATTGGAAAATAAGAACCACATCTTATCTGCAATCTCTTGGAATAGATGTTTGGGAAATTGTGGAAGGAGGATATACATTTCCAATAGAAATTCATATAGACACAGCAGGTAAAAAGCACTATGAAACCAATGCCAAAGTTGTCAATACTTTATTGGGAATTTTGTCACAATCAGAGTTTGTCCAAGTCATGCAACTCAAATCAGCCAAAGAGATATGGGACAATATCATTCAGAGATATGAAGGAGACTCTCAGGTAAAATGTGCTAAGATTCAAACTCTAATAATTCAGCATGAAACTCTTAATATGCATAGTAATGAAAGTATAACTAGTTACTTCTTACGTATATATGAGGTTGTTAATTGTGTGAAGAATCTGGGTGAAGAAATAAAGGAAGTTACCTTAGTTGAGAAAATTTAGAGATCCTTGTCTGCTAAATTTGAATCAAAAGTGTCTGCCATAGAAGAAAAACAAGATCTGCAAAATATCACTCTGACACAGCTTCACAGAATCCTAACTGCTTTTGAGATGAGGAAAGGAGCTCCATCAGATATGAAAGAATTTGCATTTAAAGCTTCAACAAAAGGAAAAGAAAAGGAAGAACACAATGAATTAGGACACATTTCAGAAGAAGAGATGAGGTAAATTTTGTCGAGAAGCTTCAACGAGGTTCTGGAAGGTTTAGAGGTAAGCTTCCTTTCAAATGCTTTGCTTGTGGCAAAGTTGGTCATTATGCTGCCAGATGTCTTGATAAAGATAAATATGAAAAAGAAAAGGAATATGCAAAAGGGAATAGGAAACAAGTTGTGGATAAAAGGAGTTACTATACTCATGAAGATAGCGATGGTTTAACTAATAGTGATGAAGATGAAACTGGACAAGATTACAGACTTCTCATGGCTTATGATAGCGATGATTTTTGGGATAGTTTAGAAGAGGATCGTGATGGTTTATCTAATAGTGATGATTATAGACTTCTCATGGCTTATGAAGATGATAATTTTTGGGATGCTTTAGAAGAGGAAAACTTTCATGAAGAAATCTCTAAACTCAAAATATGTTTAGAAGAAAAGAATATGATCATAATGTCTTGACATACAACTGCTGAAAAGGAAACACAATGAAAACTAGAATGTGAAATTGTGGGTCTAAGAAAATATCTTGAGAAAACAAAATCTCTCAATCTTAGATTTACTAAAGGATCAGAAAATTTAAATGAAATTATCAAAGTTCGACATTCTCCTCTAATAAAGACAAGCATTGGATATACTAAAGAAGCATCTCATTCACATAATTCATCCACCTCCACCAAAAGCTATCTTGATGCAACAAAGACCAGTGAACAATATGAAAATCATCAGCAAAGGCATAACACTAATCACCAGGTAAATCATACTCAATTTGCTCCAAGGATGAATATCAATAGAAGCCACAACCAACCTTAGGCAAATCATACTCAATTTTCTCTAAAGATGAATATCAGTAGAAACTACAATCAATAGGTAAATAGATTCGATAGTCGTAAAAACTTCTTTAATGGGCAATGTTTTTCATGTCATAATTTTGGGCACAAAGCTACTCAATGCATTGCTTAAAAAACCATCATGACTAGAGAAGCACGAAATCAAAGGAATGTAACAGGGATCAAGAGAAGTTCCTATAATAACTTTTCTCCTTTGAAAATGAAATAAAATGCTCAATCTGTAACAACTTTGGTCATGAAGAATCTGAATGCAGGAGCAAATTTCGGAAAACGCCTCGAAAGGAGAAAATGCCATTAAATCCCAAGATATGGAGAAGGAAAGAATCTCAAACAGAAATATGTGGTATAGCCTTGTATGCAGAAGGATAAGAAAAGCAGTGGTACATCGACAATGGATGCTCCAAACACATGACAGGTGACAAAGAGAAACTTCACTCATATAATGCCTTAGAAAAAGGAAAAGAATGTTTCATTTGGAAATGACATTCCAGCTGTCATAAAAGGTAAGGATTATGTTTTCTTGAAAGAAAAGGTTAAAGTTGGAAATGTTATGTATGTAGTTAGTTTAAAGCATAACCTGTTGAGTGTTAGTCAAATGTGTGATCAAGGAAATGAAGTGGTGTTTCAATCAAATGGATGTGTTGTTCATGAGATTGATACAGGAGAGACCATGATCAAAGGTACAAGAACTCAAAACAACTTATACATACTCAAAGGAGGACAATAACAGTGCTATCTAAACAAAAACGATGAAAATTGGTTGTGGCATAGAAGATTGGGACATCTAAGATTTTCTCAAATAAGAAAAGCATGCAGACTCAAGGCTATTCATGATTTTCTAGATCTCAGCATCCCAGAAAATACAATATGTAAACCATGTCAAATCGGTAAGCAAACTAGAGTTCACTTCATGGGAAAAGAAGGGTCAGCTAGTAAGCCTCTTGAACTTGTCCATACTGATTTATGTGGACCAACAAGGAAAAAGTCACCTCGTGGAGAAGAATACTTTATTTTGTTCATTGATGATTTTTCCAGAATGTGTTGGATAGGTCTTCTAAAGCATAAAGAAGAAGCATTTGAAAATTTCCAAGCCTTCAAAGCTTTGGTTGAAAATGAATCAGATCGAAAAATCAAATGCCTTAGATCTGATCGAGGAGGGGAATTTATATCGGATGAATTCCTTGACTTTTGTAAACAACATGGAATAAAAAGGAAATTCTCCACCACAAGAGCTCCTCAGCAAAATGGTGTGGTAGAAAGAAGGAATAGAACAATTCAACAAATGGCTTGAGCTATGCTAGATGAATATGGAACTCCTGCAACCTTCTGGGGTGAAGCTGCATTTGTTGTCGTGACTATTCTCAACAAAGAAAATGTTTGGGTAAATAGCACTCAAACTCCACATGAACTTTGGTATGGTAAGGCTCCTACTATAAAATACTTTAAAGTTTTTGTAAGCAAATGTTTTATCAAAAGAACTGATGAAAAACTTGGAAAGTTTGAACCCAGAGCAGATGAAGGTATTCTTCTTGGTTATTCTTCCAGAAGTAAAGGATATAAATTTTATAATAAAAGACTTGGAAAAATTGTTGAAAGCATTGATGTTGTAGTTGATGAAGCATGCAAAAATCTAAAACAGATAAAATCAATAGAAGATTATGACAATGAGGAAGATCGAGATTACTTTCCCACATCAAATCAAAATTATATTGAAGAAGAAACCAATGAAGCACCAGAAGAAGATATAATGGTAGAAGAAAAGACTCCATCCAGGTATGTTTAGAAAAATCATCCAGAAACTCAAATTTTAGGGGAAAAGGAGGCAGGTGTACAGACAAGAACTATTACAGGGACCTCAATCTATCTAGCATTACTATCCTCCACCGAACCTCAAAATGTAAATGAAGCATGCAAATATGAATGTTGGGTCAAGGTCATGGATGAAAAACTTGAGAACAATGAAAAGAATGATACTTGGGAATTAGTTCCTAGACCTCATGATTGATAGTCTACTTTATCTAACAGGTACCTGACCTGACATCATGCAAGTAGTTGGAATAGTTGGAAGATTCCAAGCAAATCCGAAGGAATCACACCTTCAGGCAGTGAAAAGAATTTTCAAATATCTTCAAGGAACTCAGGACATTGGACTATGGTATCCTAGAGATGCAGATCTTACTCTTCATGCATATACATATGTAGATTGGGCAGGAAGTGTTGATGATAGAAAAAGCACTAGTGGTGGTGAATTCTATATGGGTTCCAGGTTAGTGTCTTGCTTCAACAAGAAACAAAGTTCAATTGCTTTATCTACAACTGAAGCAAAATATGTGGTTGTTGCATCTTGCTACACATAACTACTTTGGATGATGAAAACTTTGCAAGACATTCAGATCACATGTACTCCACCCATCTCCATTCTATGTGATAATACAAGTGCCATCAGTATTTCAAAGAATCCAGTCATGCACTCCAAGACCAAGCACATCCCATCAAGTACCATTTTCTACGTGAACAAGTGCTTGAACAAAAGGTCAAATTGGAGTATGTTCCCTCCAAAGAACATGTTGCTAATATATTCACTAAACCACTACCCAGAGAAACATTTGAATATCTCAGACAAAAGGTGGGAGTAGTTGCTGCATCAGCCTGTTGTTAAATCCATTTTTTCAGAGGAAGGTTATTATACACATGCTTCATGAAGTATAGTCGCGTATACACACAGGTTTCTGTGGGTGAATATGCGTATATATTTTTCTGAAAGGAAAGCAGTGGGTCAGACTCTGATATGGATGCTTTGTCTGATGTTGATGATTACAGTCTAACGATATGTTTTGTTCATTAATTTTTGTCTGATTGGAAAAGATTCCTTGATTAATGACTTTCTAACAATGCACAGGTAGCACAGGTTCAGGGGGAGCATTAGCCTTCACACGCATTCTGCATTGGTGGCATTATGGTTGCTGAGTCCAGCCATGGCTTCAGATATTTATACCATTTGTTGCTTAAGTCATGTAATAGTCTAGGGTGTGATATGACTTCTCATACATTTGAATGAGTCCTATTGGACAAATGGTGTAATTTGTATCCCCAATTTGCATGGAATGGATGATATAATATTTATTGTATTTATGTCATGTATAAATAATTGGTATATCCCCACTTGGTTGGGTGGATGAGTCAAATTTGGTATATCCCCACTTGATTGGGAGATTGATGTATGTATGAATCATTGGTGATAGGAAGGCCAAACTCACATAGTTGAGTTACAGAGTCATGTTATTCTTTTGGAAAATATTTTTGCAAACTCTGCATGTGCTTAGGGGGAGCATGGATGGTTAGTGCATCACAGCATGTACAATGATATCAGAACATGCACGAAGAGGGAGTTTAATCAGAGAATTCAACATGTGCCTAGGGGGAGCATGATCAATGTTTATGTTCAGCTATTCAAATATGACATTCTTCATATCAAAGGGGGAGAATATCTTGGTCCACCCTTTGCCCTTGATGTCAAAGGGGGAGAGTATTTTGGTGTTGCTTGTTATCTCTAATAGTTTCTACAGCATGCAGTAATCAGCCCTAACATGGTTTCCATCAAGTCCAAAGGGGGATATTATTGGCATTATGATACATGTGTTGTACTTGATGGAAACCCACTTATAGTAGAACAACTCACTTGTATATGGTAATGATCTGGATTTAAACAGGAATGTAACAAATTACAGAGATAACCATAAACACAAAGATGCAGCGGAAATAATACTTCATTTCATTAATGGAAAAGATTGAAATATGCTTACAAACAGAAATGGAAATAAACCAGCTAGGGCAATGTTAGCTTATCTCTGAGAAGAGAAGT